>CAJQZP010001248.1:0-158160 GCA_907164705.1 Parnassius apollo
TTCGCATTTTTATTTGTTCGCAGGGTTAGGAAAGAATTTTGTTAAGAACATTTTTTTACTAGACTGCGCGACGCAAACAACGATAATGTGTTTTTAGCCTTTTGTTTGTTCCTTTGCGCGTGGGCCAATTTTGATGTTTCTTACGTCAATAGATTTTTATTTGAGTGTCACTAAAGACATGAAAGTATTCGAAATTCAATATGGAAACAATCAGACGCTATAATGTAAGAAGTAGAAAAAAAAAAGTTGCCGGATTACGTCAATGGAATAGGACTCTTCTCTCTTCTAGGTTATTACTTTTAGATTTCTCTAATCATTTTTCATTTTGAATGACCATTTAAGATCTATACAAACATATTGAAAAATGATCAACAAATATTCTTACTAAAATTTCCAAAACTTATATAACAAAGCTTTGATAGAATTCACAAATAATTGTAGAAGATTTCTTATTAACAAAAAAATAATTATTTACTCTTCAGTAAACTGTTTTACGCAGTCGGTTCTCTTTTTACTGTTTTAACCATTAGCTTGTTTATATTATTATATGAGTAATATTTTATTATCATTACATCCAGCGCCACCTACCGGATTTTAGCGTAACTATGAACTATCGAATTAAGTAAATAAACATAATAAGTGAACGTGAGATGTATCGGTCAAGTCGTTCAGAAGTTCACCTATCAAAATTCTATTGCTGAACACGGGACGCCCCATACGTGGATCGTCGGATGTGCAATAGTCAAAAGTCTTAAGCAAAGAAACATAATAAGTGAACATGAGTTGTATCGGTCAAGTCGTTCAGAACTTACACCTATCAAAATTCTATTGCTGAACACGGGACGCCCCATACATGGATCGTCAGATTTGCAATAGTCGAAAGTCTTAAGCAAATAAACATAATAAGTGAATATGAGTTGTATTGGTCAAGTCGTTCAGAAGTTACACCTATCAAAATTTTATTGCTGAACACGGGACGCCCCATACATGGATCGTCAGGTTTGCAATAGTCGAAAGTCTTAAGCAAATAAACATAATAAGTAAACATGAGTTGCATCGGTCAAGTCGTTCAGAAGTTACACCTATCAAAATTCTATTGCTGAACACGGGACGCCCCATACATGGATCGTCAGGTTTGCAATAGTCGAAAGTCTTAAGCAAATAAACATAATAAGTGAACATGAGTTGTTATGGTCAAGTCGTTCAGAAGTTACACCTATCAAAATTCTATTGCTGAACACGGGACGCCCCATACATGGATCTTCAGATTTGCAATAGTCGAAAGTCTTAAGCAAATAAACATAATAAGTGAACATGAGTTGTATCGGTCAAGTCTCTCAGAAGTTACACCTATCAAAATTCTATTGCTGAACACAGGACGCCCCATACATGGATCATCAGATTTGCAATAGTCGAAAGTCTTAAGCAAATAAACATAATAAGTGAACATGAGTTGTATCGGTCAAGTCGTTCAGAAGTTACACCTATCAAAATTCTATTGCTGAACACGGGACGCCCCATACATGGATCGTCGGATTTGCAATAGTCGAAACGCTTAGCAGGCGGGTTGCAATCATTAAGATGCTACTGTCCATCTCCTGTTTCCTCTGTTACCTCTTACAACAACCACGCGTTGACATTATGGGGTTGTAGATTTTCTTACAGCGCCGCTACTCGGCATTTTTATCTGTAAGACGGGATAAGAATGAGATAAGGATATTTTTATCATGTATTTAAAGAAATAAAAAAACTTAACTATATTAAAAATATCATCATCATCATCATCATAATTACAGCCCTTCACAAGTCTACTGCTGAACTTAGGCCTCCCCAAGGAATGTCACAAAGCACGGTCCTGAGCCAAACCGCATCCATCGACTTCCTGCATGTCTTACCAGGTCGTCACTCCATCTAGTGGGGGTCACCCTACACTTCGCCTACCGGTACTATGCTGCCACTCGAGAACCTTTTTTCCCATCGGTTGTCCAAGCTGAAGTGACAATAGGCCGGCCATACAGCAGTTCTTCAAGATATATGGCCGGCCTATTGTCACTTCAGTTTACTTATAGTTAATAGTTGGGTTATGTCGATCACTCTTGTTCTACTGCGGATAACCTCATTTCGAAGTTTATCACGCAGAGAAACCCCGAACATAATCTTCTCCATAACTTTCTAAGCTACCTTGAGCGTCCTCATAAGGCCAGCAGTGAAAGACCGCGTGGCCTATTGCCACTTCAGCTTACTTGTAGTTAATAGTTGGGTTATGTCGATCGCTCTTGTTCTACTGCGGGTAACCTCATTTCGAAGTTTATCACGCTGAGAAACCCCAAGCATAATCTTCTCCATAACTTTCTAAGCTACCTTGAGCGTCCTCATAAGGCCAGCAGTGAAAGACCGCGTGGCCTATTGCCACTTCAGCTTACTTATAGTTAATAGTTGGGTTATGTCGATCACTCTTGTTCTACTGCGGGTAACCTCATTTCGAAGTTTATCACGCAGAGAAACCCCGAGCATTATCTTCTACATTACTTTCTAAGCTACCTTGAGCGTCCTCATAAGGCCAGCAGTGAAAGACCGCGTGGCCTATTGCCACTTCAGCTTACTTATAGTTAATAGTTGGGTTATGTCGATCACTCATGTTCTACTGCGGGTAACCTCATTTCGAAGTTTATCATGCAGAGAAACCCCGAGCATAATCTTCTCCATAACTTTCTAAGCTACCTTGAGCGTCCTCATAAGACCAGCAGTAAAAGACCGTGTCTCAGATCCATAATTCATCATTGGCATTACGCATTGGTTGCACAATCCAGTTTTCAGGTATAACTGACGAGAAGATGTATCGTAATTTCCCAAACGCTGCGCAGCCGAGTTGAATCCGTCAATTGACCGATCGAAGTTGGACTTAACTAGTCGGGCTATTTATACCAGGTGAACATACTCGTCAACAACTTCAAGCGTATTGTTTCCAACAACTACCAGCATAGGTGTGATACGGACATTACATATGATGTTTATTTTGTCAGCGATTCTGCCATAAGGACTATATCGTTGTCAAATCGAAGGTGAATAATGTATTCGCCATTGATGTTGATTCCGTATCCCTTCCAGTCTAGTAGCTCGAAAACCTCTTCCAACGCAGCAGTGAAGAGTTTCAGGGGTATAACTTCACCCTGTCTTACACCTCTATGCGGTTGGATAGGATTCATACTCAGGTTCTGTACTCAGATAGCCACCGTAAATCTACTGTACAAACACTTCACCGCATGGATATATCGACAGTCAACTTGGTACTTTTGGTTGGTGACTCTTGAAAACAGCACGTAGACGCGGCTAAGAAGGAAAATCGGTATAAAGTTCTTCAAGAGAGCGTTGTCGCCTTTTTTGGAGAACATACTACTATACTTATGCCCTGCTCCTCCTAAGTAATTTCGCCATGGAGGACGGAATTAAAGGGCTTCTGAAGGACTTCAAGTACGTGTATTCCACCCACTATCAGAAGCTCCGCTGTAATTCTATCCTCGCCTAAGCCCTTGTCGTTTTTAAGGTACTGGAGAGCCATTCTAATCTCGCTCAGACTGACGTCCAGGCTATCATTGAAATATTGTCGGATAGGACTTGCTCTTGGATCATTACTCACACTTGCGTGTGGGTCCAACGATGTACACAACTGTCTATAGAACCATCAATCTCACTCAAAATTTCAGGTGCCCCGGAAACGAAGCAGCCACACTCGCACTTCAGCTTTGACAATTGGCTCTGTCTGGCAGTCTGATATCTGGCAAACACTTTGGAGCCTTGATTCAGCTTGATCGCTTCTTCAATACGAGCTGTATTGGAGTTGTTTGTATGTTGTCAAATCTGCTGAAGACTGTAGCTTGATTTCCCGTCTAACAGCTTTCAGATTAAGAACAGCTTTCCAATCGGAGATTTTTGTGTTCTTCTGCGTCGGGTCTTGCAAAACTTAGCTCAGACTGCATGTACAGTTGTCACGAGCTTATCAATCTTATCATCCATTGCATTGCAGTGTTCTAGGCATTGAAAATGGTTTTGTAACTCGAGCTGAAAGATTTCAGGACTTTGGATTAGAGCAAGATGGGGCCGGAGCGTTGACTTCATTAGACGAGACTCTGAACTGAGACCTCTCCAGCTTAACGTTTGAATTCAGTGTGCCTCTAACCATTAAGTGATCATTGCCAGTTTTCACCATCATGATCACTTTAACATCTATGCCGTCTAGTCTTCATGATGAAGTCAATCTCACTTTTTGTCGAACCGTCGGGGATCTAACAGGTCCACTTCTTGTAGGGTCTTTTCTGGAAGAAATATATACTCCATGAAGTAAGCCAGCTGCTAGCCCGTTGGGTTCCGTTGCCCTATTCCGAATGTCCCTACCTTCAGCTTTATGATCTCTCTTGTGCCCAGTTTTGCGATGAAGTCTCTCAATAACATCGTATAGTGAGTTTGAGAGCAATGCATGGCTTTAAGAATATCATCATGCATTTACCTCTTCATCGGGATGTGCCGAGGTTGGAACGTATATCTGTATAACCTTCAACGAATACCGTTTGGTGATTCTGAGTATAAGGCACGCAACCCTAGTGGACACACTCCCAATCCTTACATAGTTGTTAACTAGAGAATTGAGGACGATAAATCCCACACCTCTTTGGGAAGGTCGTCCTCACGGTGATAGAACAAGTTGCCTTATCCGAGGACCGTTACCGAGTATTCCGTGTCCCCCCTCTCTTTTAACCCACTATATAATCCCAGCGCAACCTGTCGATTTTTTCTTCAAGCTCCAGGATCTTATCTTCAGTCCTCAGGGTGCACGCGTTATATGTTGCCAGGTCAAGTCATTTTTCGTAGCAACCGATCTTCCACCGTAGATTATTAACACCCCCTGCCCCGCCGTTACCATGGTCTCCACCGTAATCCGGAATAGCGGGGCAGCGGGGACTGGGTCCGTCTCTTCGTAACTCTCATCATGGTGGGATGTTTGCCATAGTTGCCTTGCAGGCAACCTCAGTTATTTATTGTACTATTGCTGTTACCAGGAAGATGCTGCTGCCCATTTCCTGCCTGTTTTCCGCTGTCGGGGAGATATGGGGTAATGGATATTCTTTACCGCAACTACACGGGAAATGCGCTAAAGGTAAGTTGAATTTTAAGATAATTTTTCGTATTTGTGTCTTTTTTGTAGACCATAGAGCCGTGGATTTCACGTGTAGTAGGGTTTCAAAAACAATTTGTTACTCTACAACTGGGTAACTTATGCTAGTGACAAGAGGGATGCTATTTGGCGTTGAAGAGCCATTCGGCGAGGAAACGCGGTCAACGTAATGGACACAACAAATTGTTCGATTCCAACGTATAATTTGTCGACACTAAAGAAGTGGAGATTGGTCGAGTGCCTGGTTGTCCTTTTTTGGAACGGGTTAAAAAGCTGACAGTGATTTAGACATCTGACCCGTTTTTCCTGTACACATACTTAAAAATGTATCAGGGAGACCATGAGTTTGGCTTCTTCTCCCATGCTATGCAAGAGTGAATAGGTTTTCATTATGCTATGATAGTGCGACTCACTACATAAGGTTTTTATAGAATGGTGACAAATGAGTACACATCTCAAATGATGGTAAGTCGATACTGTGGCCTATAGACATCTACATCCAATTAAGATTAAAAATCAAACTACAGAATGAATTATATAAAAAAAGTAATACTCAATATACGAAGCACAGCATAATTAAACTACGATTTCAAGCTGGTATTTCGTGCAAACGTGATTCTTCTACGGTCGAGCCGACCCATCAAAGCTATAACCATACTATAGCCTCAGCATGGCTCTACTACGTATGAAACTAGTGGTACTATCTAGTTGGAAGTGAGCTACATCACCACTAGTCACTAGGTGCTATTGTAGTCAAGCATAATCTATAAAATAAGTTGGAAAATAATCGCGTGGGTGTCCATTTTGTCCTACCATGGCAGTATGGACTTCTTGAGTTAAAGTAAAACAATGTAATTCATCGCAGTTACCATAAGAAGTTGGGTCAAAAAGATATATCATTATATTTGGCGTTAAATTACAAAGTTTAATACTTTAAATATATTGTAGTAAAATATTAATCCTATGAAAACTTGCCAAGAAATTTCTGAAACTCCGTACCGGCTGCAAAAGTGTCGTTTAATATAAAATATACGACGTTCTTTGTAACTAGATTTCAGGAATATAAAGATGACTTAATTTTCAATCGTGGAACACCATCGTCATTACAGCCTATCAAAAGTCCGCTTATTTTCACACAAACTGCCTCATAGGGGGGGTATAATTTTTCAAAGTTAGGTTATCACGGGTAAACGTGGTTTATTATTATTTTAATGTCTGTTTAATTTCCCACTGTCGCCTTCTACAACACCCTCGGCTTGATATGGGATATTGGCTGTCACTAATTACTAACAGTCACACTCAATATTCAATATACATATATAGATAAAGATAAATATAGATATAAGAACGTAAGCAATAAAACAATAAATTTAAATAAGTTTGACGTAGAACAAAAGCAAATAAAAACTACACTAATTTAAACAAGAATAGTGCTATATAAATAGCACTGAAAAACATTTCAAGAAGAGTAACGAAAAGACATTGTATCGAGCAACCGTCTCGGAACACGAAGAAGCCGCGTTTTCTCATTTAGTAAGTAGAACGTAGCCGTGGAAACTCAGGGGCTAAGCGATCGTTGTAAGTTTTAACCTGAGTTCGACTCCCACCCATGTGCGGGTGGGAGTCGATGTCTCATCAACCACCATTATTACAGTTATCAAAGTCCACTGCTGAACATAGGTTTCACCTATAGCTTGCCTCCTAGAGGGAGAATATGCCAAGCTTATTAGCCGGGTTGGCAACTGCAGTTTGTGTGTGTGTTGTCACAGGAAGATGATGCTGCCCAGCTCCTGTTTCTGTTTCCAGTTTCTCTCAACTAACTCTCTTACGACACCATGAAATAGGATAGTGGATAATCTTATGGTATAATGAACGGTATGGTAATGGTGTGACTCATTTTAGTTTCCACAGGTCATGCATCTGCATTTTGATTCGTAATCGATGAAAGATGGCTATGGGCTACAACATCCACCTACTAATAGGTACTCGTTTTTCAACCTTGCTAATTCAGGAATTAAAAAGTGCCCTAATTTGGCTCGCAACTTACAAAGGCTTCTTTTTCGTCATGAGATGTCAAAAGAACATGGAAATCCTACAAAAAAATAAAATTTAATCTTCTAATTACATATTGCCACATATTACTTATTTAATAAAGATACATATTTAAAAATGGTAAAACAAAAGTAATCGCTACTCTCAACTCTACGATGAACTTTTACATGCAAGGACTGTAAATAGTCGATTTACTCGAAAACTCGTGTACAACTAGAATGACATACAGACTTAAATTAACACGAGTAGCTCGTTTCCACTTGAGTCGCATCTTACGGCCAATGCAATATCTGTCTACAATTTAGACACTAATTTAAGCAATTAATTGATATATTATGTAATATTACTAAAATTGATATTAAGTAATATTACGTAGTACTAAAGAAACATAGACAAAACATATATACTCGTAAGGAAAGGATATGAGACTGGAATAAAAAACCTTTTTCACGACATATAACAACTTTAAAGCTAGCTAAGCTTGTTGGAAACATTTTTGGGCCCACTAGGAATTTAAAAAAGATATCAATTCATTATTATATATAGCCTAAAAATTGAAATCCTAAACGGAATCAAGATATGTGAAAAAAATTAGTTGTTTTGATATTCTTATTCAGATCATTGGTTCTGATAATGTAATATTTAAAAAAATAATTGTCTTAGAGATGTGCCAGTCCGAAAAAAATCGATTCGAGTTAAATTGAGTTGAAATTCAGGTAACTCGACTTTGAACTCGAGTTACGCAATTCAAATTAGCTGCACGAAGCTGTGTCAATTTGTCACATATTATTTTTCTAATTGTTCTTCCATTCAACACAATTATCATTACTTAATACATTTTTGGTTTGCATATCGACAATCTTCATACAATAAAATCACTCTAACGTTATGACAAGTCTTTTTGTTATTAATAATTTAACTATCAGAAATTATACTTAATGTAAATTGATGTAAATTGATATTATATATTACCACAGAATAAATAATAGTACTACGTAATATTACTTAATATCAATTTATAGTAATATTACATAATATATCAATTAATTGCTTAAATTAGTAAGTCGATTTCATCACTAAATTGTAGACAGATATTGCATTGGCCGTAAGATGCGACTCAAGTGGAATTTTGTGACTCGAGCTACTCGTGTTAATTTAAGTATGTATGTCATTCTAGTTGTACACGAGTTTTCGAGTAAATCGACTATTTACAGTCCTTGCATCGAGTAAAAGTTCATCGCTAGAGTTGAGAGTAGCGATTACTTTTGTTTAACCATTTTTAAACATGTATCTTTATTAAATAAGTAATATGTGGCAATATGTAATTAGATGAAAATATTAAATATTTCTTTTTTTGTAGGATTTCCATGTTCTTTTTCATGTTTGTAGTATTTTAAAATCTATATACTGCCTTTTACATAACTTACAAACCATTTTCACGACTTTTTTAAAATAAAGCCACACTGACGGTTTTTGCTTTGTTGTTACATTGTTATCACTCACACTTTAAACAAACAAATATACGTCAATCACCTTTTATTTTATGCACTACTTATACGAAGTAAATAATCAGCAATGATAGTACAATCACGATATTATAAATCAAACTAAGTTCATATTGGTTTACAACATGCCAGATGTAGCACCACCATGTGTATTAGTTGTAGCACGAATGGGTCGGCTTGGTTGGGGATATAAATATAATATTCTATTCTATTCCATTCATCTACTTACTACCAGTTGAACTGTATGCTTGCATGTCACCCTTATCCTATAAAAAACCTAAACTTCGAGGAAAATTACTTCTTGTCGTCTTTAATTTCAAAGCCTATAATTTTAATATTTAATACAAAAGCAGCCATAGCAATTTTAACTTCAAATTGGAAAACTCCGCGCGTATAGAAATAGACTTATTTACGAAGTAATCAACAAATCGGAGATAACAATTGAAAATAACATACAAAGGAGAGAACTTATTTTTGTATGTAGAATGGGCCAACTACAAACTTTAGCGGCTATCAATAAAATGAATGTCGATGTACTCCTTATAATCTATAGATTACAATAGTAATATAAATTTTACTGCATCTTAACGGGGATACTGAGAAATTAACAATTAAAATATGATTAACACAATATCCTAAATATAAACTAAAATTTTATTATTATAATTAAATAAGTCTCAGTACAATTTATAGTTGATTATCTCTGACCCGTGTATTTCATGATTTTATGAAGTGATAATAAGGTTTTCCATAATAAACCTAGATTTTAATATCTTCCTACACATACATACCCTTATGTTAATTAACTAAACGGTGAATTTACCATGCCACCACAAAAAAATAAAAAGGAGATGTGGGATTATTCATATTTCGCTTCCTGCATGATATTATCCACATAATGTTTAACAATTGTGCATTAGTTAGAAATTAAATATTGTCTCATGGTTTTGCTTTTGTTTCGTTGGCAATTTATTATAATTTCAAATAGGAACTTTTCTAAACTTTAACACAAAATCAGTTAATAATATCATATATATATATAATCACTTTTATATAATTATGATATTTGAATTTGATTATATCAAATCACAGTAATTTTATTAATATGATAAACAGACAAGTTAGTTACATCAACGTTTTAATTTTGCCATAGATAAATAACCATAAAGTGTGCATGTCGATCCGAAATCTCTCTCTCTCTCAATTTTTGCATCAGTTGGCCACGTGCCACAAGCAAATGTACCATCTCAACAAACACAATCATTTAAAAATACAGTACACAAAATACCATGTTTTTATGTCCTATAAATTTGGAAGAAACTAGTAACATTATCAAAAAATTTAAAAATTTTAATTGTTGTAGAATAGATGAATTTCTGATGATGAGATTCATTAACTCTTCCATTTAGTATTTTAATAAACCAATCTTTTAGGGAAGGAACGTTTCCAGATTTTTAATAAAAAACTGCTATAGTAAAACCTATACATAAAAAGGATACAAAAGCAAACACTACAAATTATAGACCGATCGCAATGTTACCTACATCCTCAAAAATATTCGAAAAGGCAATGTCAAATAGAGTTTACGCTTTATGTGAAAAATTTAAACTATTTGATAATTGAAATAATACTAGTTTTAAATTATCGCGTATATTTATACCCGACGTTTCGAACGCTTTACAGCACTCATGGTCACGGGCCGGACTGAGATGTTCAACGTCCATATGTCATAGTTAACCGCGGTTACCATAGATTAAAATTTTTAATTAAAATTTTTAATTAAAATTATAAATATAAAATATACGCGATAAATTCCGTAAAAACTAGTATTATTTCAATGTGTAGTGTTCGCGTAAATATAAGAAATCATTATTTGATAATTCACAAAATAGCTTTAGGAAGAAACGATCAACTACCACAGGCAGTATACAAATATATACAAAACGTACTTGATATTTTAAATGAAAAGAAATACGCCGTAGGCATGTTATTAGACATGTGCAAAGCCTATAATAGAGTACAATACCCAATACTGTTACAGAAGCTGTATGACATCGGTATACGAGATACGGCATACAAATGGTTTAAATCTTACCTAGAAAACCGTAAACAATACGTAGAGATAGTGCATTATAACCATGACGCTGGCGAAATATGCAACGTTAGATCTGAAGCAATCCACACTACTTGTTCCATCCCCCAGGGCAGCGTTTTGGGATGTTTGCTATTTATTATTTATATAAACGAACTACCTAGGGTATTGACTGAAACCTCTATTATATTTGCTGATGACATTTTCATTCTCATTCCGCATAAAAAAGACCAGAATTTAAATAATACGTTGAATCAAGTATTGAACCAGGTTACAAATTGGCTGACACATCACAACCTAGAGATTAATTTTAATAAAACCAAAATTATGCAATTCCGACCAGTTCAAAAACCACCACTAAATATCGCTTTTACTTATAATAATGTAGCTATAGGAACTGTTGACAACTTCAACTAGTTAGGCCTGGAAATCGACTGCCATATAAACTGGAAAGCCCATATAAATAAAGTAAAAAATAGGCTATCAAAACTCACTTACGTATTACGAGAAATAAAGAAAACCACAGATGTCTCCAGCGCTCTGTCAGCATATTACGCATACACATCTTCGTGTCTGTCATACGGTATCATGTTGTGGGGAAATACTCGCAAACCCACCCCCAAATTGTTGTAAAGATGCACAGCAATTATTTATAATGCAAAAAAATTATAAGAATCTTGGCAAACATAAAAATTCCAGAAAGTTGTAAGCCCACTTCAAAAAGTTTAAAATTTTGACTCTGACGTCTATTTATATTTGGGAAACATGCAAATTTGTAAAAAAAAACAGCCAGAACTATTTTCCAAATTAAGTGAAACAAATTACAAATACCAATTAGACAAAATAAGAATGTACTTACCGCCCTGCCATGCAGCCCTACTGAATGGCAGTAAACATTTTTAATAACCTTCCAAATGACATAAAAAAATTAACGAATACTACACAATTTTTATCTTTAAATGAATATTTTGATACAAATATTATTTAATTTATGTGGACAACTTCGGCCTGTGCCTATCTAATTTATTTTAATTTTCTTATTCAATTGTTATTTTTACTTGACACTGTAATTATGAATTAAATTAAATTTACAGAATTTTAAAACAATATAATCTAATAATGTAATGTATTATTGAAATCTAATATTGTAGTTTAAAAATAATATTTAATATTTTTAAAATTGCTACGCCCAAACTGGACAAATGCGGACTATATTTTTAAAAACATAACATCTATTTTAACCATTTGATTGCAATAAAGACTATGAATATGACTATGACTATGAAATGAAAATAGTGATAAAACATTACATCGTTTCGATGAATCGATCCAAAAACCTACGGAATCGGACCACATACTAGTAAGAGGAATCGGACTAGCTCAAGAACTAGCGATACATTTTAATTTTTTCTTGATGTCTGTCGGACGCAAAAATAACCGGTCGTATACTTGGTGATCAACCACGGTCCAAACGCAACAAATACATATTTTATGAATGCATCCAAAGATGTCATTCCTTAGGTTCTAAGACTAAGATCGAATGTCTTGTTTACAGAAAAAGGTTCTCAAGTTATCCACACTCACTATAGGAAACACCTTACGAAACGCTATAAGCTGCTATTTTACGCTGTTATTCTGTGTATAAATATGATAATATTATATGATAATATTGAAAAAAATAGAATAGAATAGAATAAAATAGATTGGAACAGGGAATAACCAGCAAGAAACCCAGTGGGACTGTTTTTTAAAACATAAATTATAATACAATATTTATACAATTTTTATAAAGACATATAGAAACATCATGGTTGCGATCACCTTATTCCCAGGTGTTATTATCGATCTCTTACTCTTCAGTAGTATAATAACCCTTACCAAAAAAAAAAATAAGCTTCATAGATATTTCAAAATTTTGATAGAAAAGCTCTGCATATTTCTGGAAATTTGTTGTAGAATGCTGAATGTTGTAAATGCTGGGCTCGTAGACATCTACATCGATCCTCGATTAAGAATCAAAATGCAGATGCGTTTGTCACTCCTGGGAACTGAGATGGAAAGACTCGTTATCGGTAAAAAGGGTGTCCTGTTATCTACAATAACCATACGAAACACAGCAGCATTAAGCTGCTATTTGACGCTGCGATTCTGTGAAAAAGTGGTTTTACCCTAGTCAAGCCAACCCATTCGTGCAGCCATAACATAGCAGCTGCATGGCTCTACCATGTGTAAAGTTTTGTAAATCGGTAAAGTTTTGCCTGCAGCTTCAAATGCGATGATTTTTTATTTATCTTTTTCTGTCACTAAACCGCAGTGAAACTATTCATTTATCTCGGTTTGAAGGTTGAAACAGATAATACAATAATGTTACAGGTAAATTTGATGGGCATTCCAGTGTAGTCGTGAGTTCGTAAGTAGCGTCAATGTATCTTTATTTGTTGTAGATATCATGTTATTATCACTATATTGTTATCACTTTCCATCAGGTAGGTGTAAGGTGGTAATTATGGTTTGTGTTATAATTATGGTTTGTGTTATAATTATGGTTTGTGTTATAATTATGGTTTGTATTATAATTATGGTTTGTGTTATAATTATGGTTTGTGTTATAATTATGGTTATGGTTTATCAATATTGAAATAAATATTATTCAAATTTAAGAAAACTTAAAAAACACGCATTGATAACGACCTGTGACGATTTTCAAGAGAATTATCCTGGTGATTCTAATGAGTATACTTGAATAAAGTTATTAAATTATCGTATTTTTAATGCTCCTGGATACCTACAATTGCAAATTTTGAAGTCGATAATAGTTATAAAAATTGGAAATTACATAAAAACACGAGAATAATAAATGATTGAAACAAAAATTACCTCGTTTTATTATTTTCTTGCATTGTCATCCGAGCTATATTCAAAATTTCAAATTTTCAGCTCTTCGGGAAGTTAGTTTAAAATCAATTACTAATTTCCACTAAGTATTGTGTAATTCATTTAAACTAAACATTTAAATTAAAATTCAATTTAAAACCATGGAAATTCCATTAATTTGAGCGGAGCTCCCACGCCGAAAGAAAACAATTCTTTTAAATCTATCTCCTCCGTAAACCGTAGGCCAATTTACATAATTTTTTCGGCAATATTTGTAGCTCAACGCAGACAAGGTTTGTAAGCAATAGACATCTGAATTTGTCTGAATTAAAAATAACCAAAAACTAATTGTCTATGGGAAAATACATGAAAAGCAAAAGTGCGCGCTTTAGACTTTTACTCCGCTCTGTTTATGATGCTAGCAAAAGGTTTTACTGTCAAGTTTCACTTGCATCTGCATCGGCTCTAATTCTAAACTTAACTTAACTAACTACATTTTAGATAAACAAGAAAGTGTATTAACAAAACGTCATTAATAAACTCTTATTAAACAATTTTTGTTTACTAAATATTTTATTATATGTAGGACCTGCATATTTTCTGAGACTTTTTTTTTTGTAAAATCGTATATATTGCCCCATGCACGAATGACTAATTCTTTGGAGTAGAGTAACTGGTATAACTAGTCGCCATGATGATATATCACCATCTATTGAAAGCCATAACATTTATGGCTTTTCCAATAGTCACGCCCTAGAATTTCTACCAAAGAAATGGGGTGATAGATGCGCTTACGTTGTTAACACGCAGTAACGTAAACATGTATAATTTTAGCAAAATGTTTCACTGAAGTTGTGCTCTGATTGAAGTTTGAAACTACTAATACGGTAGTAAACACGACAAACTAAATTTGATATTCATAATATTAAATTTGCATTCTAGCAGTTCGCAGTTTCAATCCCTGACGACCGATTTGAGTTTTGGAGGGCTAGTAGAGACAATTATTATACACACAAATCAAAAAGGAAGCTTCAGCAAGATTTTGAACGAAAGTGTTTCTAACTAATGTATTTAATTATATTTTTTATAAATTATATGCTCATCTTGATTTCGATCCTACCAGGTAAGTGCTGAGGATGTATTGGATGGAAAAACGGAATAACTTTAAAAAAACATATTTATTTTAATCGCGAATACACCCACTTTGTATATATTCGAAAATACTGAGGCTTGCATATAATTAAAGTTCATTGCTGCAAGCATTTTTTATTTTACCCAACTGCTTCAGAAGGAAGGTAAAGTTTTTCGAGTGCATGTATGTATGTCTGTACGTATGTATGTCTATTTCTTTGGCACGCTTTGTAGCCTAAACAGCTTGATGGATGTTAACATATTATTGTCGTTAGATTCGTCTTAGTGTGGAAGTGATATAGGGTATAGAATTTTTACTTTTCAGAATATTTTTCACGGTGTCAAGTTTTTTAAAATTACTATGTTAACTGTTGGGCTTGTTTAAAGAGTTCTCAAATCAGGGCTAAGAGCTTGTTCAAGATTTTATAATATGCGAGTAACCTGCGTACGATCGCCACATGCACCAGTAAAATTGTTAATTGCAATTTAAGTGCTGATGAAGTGTTTGGCAGTGAAACGAAATATCGTGACATGCAGGTCACGATATTTTATTTCACCAGAGGAATAAGAATATTTCGGAGACATTTGAAGTTCGCTAACATGTACTAAATCTCTAGTTAATAGTAGTAGTAGAGATATCAAATCTACTAGTTGGTATTTAACAGCTGGTACCACCATATGTTACAGCCGTAATGTTAAAGGTCTAATATCTACACAATATGTTACTAGTGCTGCCATCTGTCGTGCATTGTCGGTAAACATGTTTGTTTGTTCTATGGTTTTAAATAAAATTTAGTCTGTGTCACTCGTCAATGCGAATACGTTGTTTTTTATTTTACTTAATTTATAGTCAACCAGATTGATGCTTTATACAGGGTCAGAAACTTTACGGTGTTGATGTAATTTCGCACATTTACAAAGTTCCCAAATCGTTGCGGCTGCTTTTGCTTTAGACTCAGTCATTCATCAAAATTTTTGGGTTGACATTATTTTATCTCTTTATAACCGAAGGTAGTCGTCGTCGATAGAATTACACAAAACAAAGATCACGTGTAATGTCCATGTATCACCTACGCCAGTAGTTGTTGGAAGCAGTACTTTACTTGTTTACCTGGGACAAATAGCCCGGCCAGGTCAGTCCAACTTCGACCGAGAGGTCAATTAACGGATTCAACTCGGCAGTGTTCGGGAAATTATTACACATCTCGTCGGGTATACCTCAAAACCTGAAAACTAGATTGTGCAACCAGTGCGTATAGCCAGTGATGACTTATGTATCTGAGACATGGTCCTACACTGCTGGCCGTAAGAAAACGCTCAAGGTCGCTTAGCAAACTATGGAGAGAGCTGTGCTCGGGTTTTACCCGTGTAATAAACTCAGTAATGAAATTATCCGCAGTAGAACCAGAGTGATCGACATAACCCATCTATTATCTATTAGTAAACTGAAGTGGCAATGCGCCGGTCATATAGCTTGAAGAACTGACAACCGATGAAGAAAAAAGGATCTCGAGTGGCAGCCTCGTACCGGTAGGAGAAGTGTAAGACGACCCTCCACTAGATGGAGTGACGACCTGGTAAGACGTGCAGGAAGTCGATGGATGTAGGTGACTCAGGACCATGCTTTGTGGCATCCCTTGTGGAGGCCTTTATTCGATGTAGTTTTGTGAAGGGCCATAATGATGATGAATTATTAGCACAGTTGGATAAAAAATAAGAGAAAAATTTGCCTTAATAACGTCAATTTTAATCTGATAAATGTGAGATATTATACGAGGGCCAATGGATTACTTAGGCTCCAGGAAGCGCATTGATAGTATTGTGCTAATACCGTCGACCGTTTAATCCACCTCTAAAATAACGGTACTAAATACGAGTACATAATCATGACTACGAGTCTTCAATATATAGAAATTAAACAAAATATTAATTTTATGGATGTGAAATTGCATCAGTTGGCACGCGAGGACACATGCGGCTACATATATCACCGAAAGCCTTCGCTTTATCGCAGGCTTTATTCACTGTGAATATACTTTAAATTTATTGCCATTTATATCAATAGCCGTGACTAAAATGGAAAATATGCATTACTTTTCTTTTGCAAAATTAAAATTTAATTTCTAACATAAAAACACTGACATCACAAATTTCTGCCTATAATGGGAGAGGACATGCTCAGTACACTTGTCTGGGCTCATAATAATACTGATCATTTGATGTTTAAGAAATACTCCTAAAGTTTCTATCTATCTATAGCGGTATTCCTTAAACATGAAAACAGTGGGTCTTTCTCTTGACTTGATCGTTGGCCTAGTAATCGTCAGAGCTACTGGTAGTCATGTGGTCCCGGGTACGAATCCCAGCTCGGTATAAATTCAGTGATTGGGTTTTTGTGTCTTTGCGTGTTGGCGAACCCCACAAGCACTCTAAATATTTTAATCCTAAGAGATGCAAGCTTTCTCGCGATATATTTTTTCACCGCCAAGCACGTGGTAGATCAATACTTTGTTCGCTAATATTTTTTTTAAAATAACGAATTTCTAAGGAGTTTTAAGGTGGGTCCTTACTTCCTGAGCTATAGAGTATCAAGTTATAAAAATCTAATTTGTCTTTTATTTCTTAAAATAAGTGATAAAAAATATCCTTCTCTCGTTCTTATCCCATCTTACGGATAAAAATGCCGAGTAGTGGCGGTGTAAGAAAATACACAGCCCCATAATATCATCCCGTGGGTGCTGTAAGAGGTGACTGAGGAAAACAGAGGAGAGGAGATGGAGTTTCAACAGCTGCAAATCCGACAGTCAATGTATGGGGAGTCCTGTGTTCAGCAATAGAATTTTGATAGGTGAACTTCTGAACGACTTGACCGATTCAACTTATGTTTTTTTATAGTATATGATGACAAACGAGCACACAGTCCACCTGATAGTCAGTGGTTGCTGTGGCCCACAGACATCTACATCTATCATCGATTACGAATCAAAATACAGATCACTCACTCGTGAGGACTAAGATGGAATGCCTCGTTTCCAGTAAAAACGGTTCTCCGATTCTCTACACTCACCATACGAAACACAACAGCATTAAGCTACTGTTTCACGCCGGTATTCTGTGAGGGCGTGGTCCTTCCCCGGTCGAGCTGATCGATTCGTGCTATAACTATACTCCTAATACAACTGCAGCGTGGCTCTACCACGTAAAAAAAACGTTCAAACTTTGTTCACTTATTATGTTCATTTCGTTGAGACGATAGTTCGTAGTTATGCTAAAATCCGGTAGGTGACGCAGGATGTAAAATATTACTATGATCGTAAAATATTACTCATAGAATAATATAAACAAGCTAATGGTTTAAACAGTAAAAAGAAACCCGACTAGACTAATACAACTTTTCATGTTAATAAGACCTATTCTAAATTATTTGTGAATTTTGGAACTTTACGTTATTTGCTTATTAGTTTTTAATCGTCATAGATGTTAAATGGTCATTAGAAATGAAAAATAATTAAAGAAATCTAAAAATAATTTTTAGAAACCTATTCCACTGACGTAAATCAATGAATTTAATTTTTTTTCTATTTTTTGTATTCGCGTCCGATTATCTCCATATTGAATTTTGATTACTTTTATGCCCTATTGATAATCACGTAGATTAAGATATAGGTGGGAGATTGAAGTAAGAATTGGCCCACGTGTTTGGTCTCTAGAGCGCAAAAGAACAAACAAGTGCGACGGATATAAAAGTATTTTACAGTTCTCGTGACACTTGTTACGATATCTTTGCAGTAGTTTTACTTGAAACTATGTCAGACGATACGTTGCTCTGACACTGCGGTTAAAACTTCGCCATAATACATTATTCCATCCGTAAGTTTATCGTGTTTCTAACGTGTATTTGTGATATCTAATAGCATTTATTTGTAGAGTATATTGCTAACGTTTCTTTTGGAGTGGCTATGTGGCACCAACTAAACTACTCAGTTACTTCAGTTTAACTTTAATTTGCGGAGCTGAGGGCTGCAGGTTTGAATCGTGTAAATAATTGCTGCTTTTACAATACTGGACAAACCATCGTAAAAGGGTTAAGGTTTGAAATATAAATATTATATTTATTGTTTTCCTATGAATTATTCTTCTTAATCATCACACCTTCAAAAGTCCACTAAGAAGATTACAGCATAATGAGAATCCTCGTGACTTTTCCTTTGCTGCTTGTCGCCAATCCAAGTATTTAATCCTAGTGTTATAACTAATTAAAAAATAAATTCATTAACGCTTACCTGATGGTAAGCGTATATTGCAGCCATATATATTTACATTTATGTTCAATTAACAATCAAAATATCTGAATTTTGATTTGTTGCCTCTGATTTTTCACCCCTGAGTGTGACCAGTGAAAATGGTCTCCGGTTTTCTACACTAACCATAAAATACAGCAGTAGCATTAAGCGGCTATTTGGGCGTTAGTATTCTGTGACAGCGTGGTCCTACCACGTTTGAGTCAACCCATTCATGCTACAATAATAATATAGCTCCAGCGTGACTCTGTCATATATAAATTTTCGTACAATTCTTAATAATAGTTAAGTAAGAAAGAGCTCAACGTGCCTTAGTAAAGACAATGTACTTTTTGACTTATGAATTCCCAACTAAAAGCCTGTATTTAAAATCTGATATACTAAGTATAAGAAAATCATATATTTTACGCACAATTTAAAAAGAAAAGCATAAAGGTTTGATTTTTGACCCAAATATTTTGAACAAAAGAAGAAAATACATTGTACTTAATTCATTTTGTGTTAAAACTGCATTCCCTAGGCGTCAGTTCATTAACGAATCTATCTGTATAATTTTGTCAACAAAAAGCTTTATATTTACTGTAGAAATGCCAAGGACTGCAAGTTTTTGATTATACATGCACACACACACACACACACACACACACACACACACACACACACACACACACACACACACACACAAACACACATACACATATTTATTTTTGAATATTTTTTGTATAATATGTAATCTCATGTCTCTAGAACGTTTTGTATGGCTATGGAAGAGCGGGAGTCTCTGACACAAGTACCTTAAGGTACTTAAAAGATGCTCCCTACCCTATGTAAATTGTAAAATATCAAATGAAATAAATTATTATTATTATTAAGTATTCATGTTATGTCTTTAAATCTGTGGCATCTGCGAGCATGCAAGCAACTTGGGTGCGAACTTCGCAGACACCTATATACACTGTCAATTGCAATATCTGTTGATTTACCAGTGATCAGCCTGAAGTAAAACACCGTCAAACAATTGTTCGAATGCGAAATTAATTACTAAGACTCTCGTATATTAATAGGCAACGGTGATGTGAGCCGGATGCTCGTTTATCTTCTCTTAGTTGTATAAAAAAGAATAACGAATACGGAAAAAGCCTTTAGCTATCTTTCACGTGAAATTTCACGTGATCGATTCTCCGCCACACGTCTCCCTAATGCAATTTGCATGTCACATCCTAAACTACATTAAGAATATCCATTCCACAAAACCGAACTTAAATCCCAAAATTATTTCTTTACATACAGTTACATTTTGAAAATAATTTTACATTGGAGTTAGTAACGCTAAAAGTCTAAATGTAGGCCTGCCCTTTTATCACCCAAAATCTTTTAAGTATATGCTTGCACTAACTTGCTCGAATTTTGTTTTCAATACCTAAATAACATAATAAATGATACATTTTGCGTTTTATCTTTTTAATGCCCGTTAATGCTTGTAATAGACAGGATTAAAAAATAAAAATATAAATTTCTTTGCAACTTTCCGCTAAACATATAAAATGATGTGTCTTACCTGGATTGAAGCGCACCTCCCGCCCTCCCTCAATTACATACACTAACTCCGTCATCTTGGTCTAGTGGTGACGGAGTTAGTGTATGCAATTGAGGGAGGGCGGAGTGGCGCTCAATCCAGTAGCATCATTTTATATGTTTAGCGGAAAGTTGCAAAGAAATTTATATTTTTATTTTTTATTATAATGGATTTCCGCAAAGTAACGCCTGATTCTATCAATTATAGACAGGATTACAAAACAAACCGTCTATGTAATCTTGAATTACATCCGATCACACTTGATATATCAATCAAAAAATATGATTATAAAACTAAGAGTATTGTGACATACTGATATAACAATATTATTTTCTTGGATTTATATTAATAGGAAACAGCGTAAAAATAGCTACTAGCTTAGAACTATTTCATATTTATATAGTTTGAATAACAAGCGAATCGAGGAGCTTAAGTTACTCGTGAACATAACGAGCGAGAAACGAAGAACCGTTGCCAAGTTGTTCTTATGACTAATACCGTCAGAAATAGAGATGAATGAATGTGATACATTTAGCAAAATAGTTGTTAATATAGTACATTACATAATATGTTGTTTTATTCACAAAATCTGAATTGGTTTAATGAGCACTGTTACATTAAGAACGTTCCTGTATTCTGAAACACTTATTTATTCCCATTTTAGTTCATATCTTATACTTCATTGGCCTTTTTTTATTAAATAAGGGTCACAAAAGAGCACACAGTCTCCACCTGATGGTAAGTGGATGCTGTTGCCCATAGATATTTACATCATCTATATTCGATTAAAAATCGATATGCAGATGCATTGTCACTCCTGAGCCCTAAGATGTAATGCCTTGTTTCCAGTAATAAGGGTATCCGGTTCTCTACAATTACCATAAGAAGCATAGCAGCATTAAGCTGCTATTGTAAGCTGGTATTCCGTGAGAGTGTGGTTCTTACCCGGTCAAGCAGAATCATTTTCGCTACAACCATAATATGTATTTATACCACTTTGAATCTGCCATGTCACCCATCGTAAGTTTAAAATTTTACTAGCAATTCCCATTAATCCCTCTTATAACACTTATGGTATTATACATACTCAAGCTACTATATACTCTAAGGATGGAATGCTCTTACACCACAACCAAATAGCAATTTAACAAATAACTTGAGAAGATTAACAGTAAATTTATATTTGCGTCGTTGTTGTCTTAAAACTGAAAAAAGTGCCAAATCCAAAGCTCGCCAGTAAGCTCAATTTTTTTTTAAATTTCTATTTATGATTCGAATAGGAAATAAAATACGGAGTACTTTAAGTCTAGATATATTGTTACTGTCCATGGTTTGTTGGTTACTCTAGCCAATTTTATGATATTAGGCAATTCGAGTAGATCAGATCGTCTCTCATTGGTACTCGTTATCTGCTGGCATTCCTCAAGGCGGAATTCTTTCTCCTCCTGTCCTCAGTCTATAAATCTCATTACATTCTACATTCGCTCTTAGTCTGTATGCCAATAACTTACAAATTTATGCTCAAACTGAGATGGCAGGTATCGATGATGTATTTAAAAAGCTTAACTGTGATCTCAACTGTATTTATTATCGGTTAGATAGTCTTGGTATTAGGGTTAATCCATCAAAATGTCGCGCTATTTTGGTTGGTAGTTCTCGTAGATTGTCTAAAATTTATTTGACAATTATTTTTTATGTTTTATTTATTAAACTTCGGACCAGAGAACTTCGAACAAGTTCCCCATTATTAACTTATCTAAAGTAATTACTGCGCATTTTTTATCATTGTGATTTCAGCAACTCTGGTCATTAACTTAAGTATTACAGTTTTTCAAAGATACATGAAGCTTGCTACAAAGTATTCTTAGACATTGACAATATCTTGTTATTTTTAATTAAGAATTAAAGTTTACCCACAGTGTCGACTAACAAACATTGTAGAGTTATGGTAGGATATATGACACCACTGCTCATTAGTTTTAATTAAATGTCATATATTCCATTATCTATTCAATACTACTTGCTTAAGTTTTTCAGTGACAATCTTCTTATAATTACCTCGTCCAATGACATTGATATCGATATCATTAAAATTCTCATTGTTCAAGTGCATCATACGTAATAAAGTAGATCTTCGTCCCGCGTTTGATTGGCATAAATTGGAAGAAAAAAGTTTATGAGAATGGTAGATACAATATAAAGTTATTATAAAGTTGTATCTATTGTGACACAGAACATACAACAACATTGCCCCGAGAATTATACGCCTTGATTTAAGAGTGGTAAGATTATATTTTAGTAGTATATTTTAGTATTATTTTCTGGCATATTTATAATGGATACATCTATGAAATTTCTTCTGCACAATTTCTAGTTTATCGAAAGTGAGTAAAGTTTAACAGTGGTAGCGCCACGTGGCAGCTTTGCTGTTGCAAGCTGGTTCTGTGTTCTGAGAGGTCGTGGTACCACACGGTACCAACCGGCGTGAAGTGGAAGCTCAGCTTTCGCGTTTCGTCTGGTGAGTGTAGGTGGCCGGAGGCCCAATTCCCCCCCCCCCACCGCACTTAACATGCTAGCGGAATTAAGTAAAGATCTACCCCAGGAGGGTTCCCTCGCTGAGCATCCACGACCAAGTTACTCCACTCCTGAGCGTGGGTGCTCAAGCTGCCCCGCGTATTCTGGGGAGGGGGGAAGCTCTATGTGACGTATACAAATAAATAATAACTATTATTAAAAAATATTAATATATATAATATATACCTAATAACTCATGACTACAGCCAAAAGCATGTCAGACGATACACTACTAGTTTCAGTTAGGCTCTGATTTTTGACATTCAGTCATCTACTACAATATTATCAGGCATTTGTGCTGGTGCATTAAAGTCAATATGACGCACTAACACTAGCAGCCACTCATTGCTAAGCCACTGCGCTACGGAGCTGTCGTCTAAAATAAAATAAATTCGTCCGGACATTAGCCCGAACCGAAACAAACTGAACTAAAGTTGTTCAAAACGACTATAAATCAATAGCACGCTATAGACTATAAACTATAAATTTCTAGCGCGCTATTAAATACGCTATGTTATAGCGCGCCGGGGGAGGCCGGCAAGCGCCTTAAGTTTTGCAGCACGCCATATCTCGTAGCACGTTACATTACTACTAGTACTAGTAGTAGTAGTTAGTATTATATAGGAACATTATTTCGTAAGAAGTCGCATTTTATACTAAAATAAAATAAAACGATAAAGAAAAACCAATAAACGCTCTTTCATATTTTTCAGGCTTACGACTTTCTATTATCTTAAAAATATTTTAAAGCATGTTCTTTTTAAAACAAAATAAAATAAATTATATTTTATTATATTAGATGTGAAGGTTATTTTAACCTTAATATAAATTTATAAATAAATTAAAGGTGTATTTCAAAGTTTATTGATTGTATATACAAATATCAACTACTTACATAAACTATTATATACACTTTTGTATCTATATTTTATTTACATTTAATAACATTAGTTAGGCTTATTTTGTAGCATACAACTGTGTCCTTCGATCACTTATAAATATACAGTATACTCTAACTAAACAACGTCTAACACTAAATTATGTCGCACGCGATGAACAGCGTTGCTACCAGATCAAATTTACGTCAGACGTCCACTCACAACAGCGCTGCTGCTAGAAATATTTAGTTGCCGCTAGATATTAATACTTTAATAGCGCCATAGCACCATAGCGCCATGGCGACTACCTACATAACACGCGCTATGCGCTATGGAGAGATAGCGCGCTATAATATGGCGCTATGCGCTATATTAACCACCATTAAACTGAACGACCTTCCAACGTGTGGATGCCGTCACAAACTCTCGGCCAATATCTTCGCCACTACATTCGCCACTGTGTTGGCCACTTCGCCAACGTGTAGAGCCGCCGTTAGGCGGCGCAGGGCACTTGCGCAAAAGTTCGTGTGTGATATTTAAAGCAATTTGTGCAAAATTATTCCATAATCATTCCAAAATATCAAAAATGTGCAACGTTAATATTCAAGTTTTCACTTCTGCCGGCACTCCCGGAGTGCTACTCGTCGTTTTTTTTATTATGTATATTAACATATCGCATCGCTGTAACTCGTTTAAATCGTTATCACAGTATATTTCTATATTAAGGTCATCGCGAAGGTATTCGCAGTAAGACTTGGCAAGCTTCATGTGATAGCTTCCTAGTGCAAAAAAAAAACACTTCATCTTCAGATAAACGTGGGAAGTCTTTCAAGTTAGGGATATTTGCTTGCATGGCTTCAAAAGGCACTCTCTGTCTGTTAAGATTTTTCATATGCACATAATCATGCAAATGATTGATCTTGTTAATTCTATAACTAATTATATTTATGATATATCGGCGGAGTCTGTTGTCAACAGCGACTCGATAATAGGCGTTTATTATGGCCGTTTATATTGTCATAGAAAATATGATTTAATGCATGGTTAAAATACGTTTGTCACAACAAGCTGAAACTATTCTTGAACCAGTCGTTGACCGCCTCAACAACCCATCTGCAAATCGTAACCAATCGGGACTTTTTGCCTGGTCTCTTGACAGCTGACTATCATTCGGGTTTTTTGTAGGTGGCATGTGGACTTCGTAGCCACAAGACTAGATATCACCAATGCTATCTCTAATGTTTAAATGTTGTAATGTTCTCTAATGTTTAAAAGCCAATACAATGGATTTTATTCATTCATTAATGACTGCATAATGGTAGCATCGGATGTTGTGGCCCGGAATGAACCGCGTACGTCTATTAGTGTAGCCATAAGTAGTCATCACTGCTCAAAATTATAAAAGGTTTTAAAAGATTCCGAAAGTTGTGATTGCTGTAAGATTGGCATAGAAATAAAAAAATGAGTTTTTTCAATATATATGTACGTTCCATTAAATATTAAAATAGCTTTAGTATTTTGCTCATCACCAAACAACTCTTTAGGTATCAGTAAGTTTCTTTCTAAAACATTTCTCTAGAGAGATGATCTAGACCAAGATGTCTATTAACGAAATCTGGTGTTAAACATTCTCTTGGTATGTTTAAAAGGCCTTCAAATGTTCGACGTGATATTCCAAACAACATTGCTAACCTTTCATTGCTTTTACCAGTCCTTAATTTCGTCATATGGACCCCAAGAACTCTCCGCGGATATCTGTTTTTCTCAGCTAACCTTGGCGTTTACAATAGCATACTACTTCATTGCTCCATAGTTAGTCCAGTCCAAAAATAAAGCTCATAGGCATCCAATCCAATCACGGAGTCAAAGCTTAATCTAGAAGAATTCATGCCGTGAATTAGCATTGTTGTCATGTCCGAAACAAGTACAGCGTTGAAATAATTAGTCACGTTTTCATTATTCAGTAAATCACCCCAAATAATATTGGACAAATACTCTTCACACAGTCGAGCACTAGGAGGAAAATACAAGATGTAGTTACAAATAGTGAACAGCCTTATAGACGTGGTCAAAATGGTTCGGCCATATATCGTGCAGATGCCTTTTCAAACTGAAGAGCTGATGATTTTCTCGTGGATCTCAACATGAGATTTAAACCAAAATAGGAGGCTGACCCTAAGGTACCCGCATTCTAACAAAAAAAGGGAAAGAGAATCAATGAAATCAAAGAAATACCTATAGGTAATACTTAAAAGAATATTCCGATCATCCGAATCCTTTTTTTTAAATTCGTTTAACAATAACAAAAATGACAAAAAATAAAATGAAAATAAAAATGAGAGTTGGATGAAGCGCACAAGAAGAGTGCACTTAGAGTAACAAAGTTGTAGTTTCCAAGTAGGGTTGCCACCTTTTGTTAAAGTGGATTGTATTAATTGTTACGAAACTTTTTAAATATATTATACTCTTTGGTTAACGATATTACCAAATAGTTACAGTAATAAGTAAAGTTTTCAGTGATGTATGTAGTATATTTTCTGTTTATATATCTATAAATTATAATTTATGGGCTTTAAGGGCTTATGGCTGTTAGACGGGAAATGAGGCTGTCAAATCAATCGTCAAGAGATTTGACAGCATACAGGCAACTGAACAGACAGATCTCCAATTGCTTGCGGCGAGACTTACGAAACTTTAATACTGCTCGTATTAAAGAAGCGATCGAGCGGAACCAGGGCTACAAAGTCTTTGCCAGAGATCTGTCTGCCAGTAAAAGCCAACTGTCAAAGCTGAAGACTGAGTTTGGCTGCATCGTTTCCGGGACACCTGAGATTCTGAGTGAGATTGAGAGGTTCTATGGGCAGCTGTACACATCATCGTTGGAGCCACACGCAAGTGTGAGTAACGATCGAAGAGCAAGTCTTATCCGACACTATTCCGATGATATTCCGGACATCAGTCTCAGCGAGATTAGAATGGCCCTCCAGCACCTTAAAAACGGCAAGTCCCTGGGCGAGGATGGAATTACAGAGGAGCTTCTGAAAGCAGATGGAAAACCGGTACTTGAAATCCTTCAGAGGATCTTTAATTCCGTCCTCCATGGTGGCACTACTCCGGAGGCGTGGAGCAGAAGTGCGGTGGTCTTGTTCTTTAAGAAAGCTGACAACGACCTCTTGAAGAACTACAGACCGATATCCCTTCTGAGCCACGTCTACGTGTTGTTTTCGAGAGTCATTACGAATCGTCTCGCATGCAAACTCGACGAATTCTAGCCTCCCGAACAAGCCGGTTTCCGAAAGGGCTTTATTACCATAGATCACACACATACCCTTCGGCAAATAGACTATAGATTATATACATACCCTGAGGCAGAATGTACAGAAGACCGAAAAGTACACTCTGCCAATTTGCCTACTCATTGGCGTCTCCTCTTGAACCAAACAGAGGGCTAGATGCTACCCGTACAGAACTAGAGTACGAAACCTATCCAACTGCAGAGAGGTGTAACATAGGGTGACGTTATATCCCCGAAACTCTTCACCGCTGCATTGGAAGACGTTTTCAAGCCACTGGACTGGAAAGGATACGGTATTAACATCAATGGCAAGTACATCACTCACCTAAGATTTGCTGACGATACAGTCCTTATAGCAGAATCGCTGGAGGACTTAAGCACTATGCTCAATGACCTCAATAGTGCCTCCCAACGGATAGATCTTAAGATGAATATAGACAAAACAAAGTACGTATGTTTAATGTCCATGTCACACCTATGCCGGTAGTTGTTGGGAGAACTAAGCTGGAAGTTGTTGCCAGTGAAGACCTATAGAACCGAGATATGGTAGTTCACTGCTGGCCGTATGAGAACGCTCAAAGACGCTCAGAAAGCTATGTAGCATCATCATCATTATAGCCTTTCACAACTCCACTGCTGAACATAGGCCTCCCCTAAGTAAGGCAACAAACACCGGTCAACCCATCTATCGACTTCCTGCATGTCTTACCAGGACGTCACTCCATCTAGTGGGGGGTCGCCCTAAACTACGCCTACCGGTACGAGGATGCCACTCGAGAACCTTTTTTCCCCATCGGTTATCGGTTTTTCGAGCTATATTGCCGGCCCATTGCCACTTCAGCTTACTAATCCGTTGGACTATGTCGGTCACTCTGGTTCGACTGCGGATATCCTCATTTCTGAGTTTATCACTCAGAGAAACCCAGAGCATAGCTCTCTCCATAGCTCGTTGAGCGACCTTGAGCGTCCTCATGCGGCCAGCAGTGAAGGACCACGTCTCGGATCCGTAAGTCATCACTGGCAGCACGCACTGGTTGTACAGTCTAGTTTTCAGAGATTGAGGTATACCTGACGAGAAGATTTGTCGTAATTTCCCGAACACTGCCCAGCAGAGCTGAATTCGTCGATTGACCTCTCGGTCGAATTTGGACTTACCCAGTCGAACTATTTGTCCCAGATAAACGTACTAACTGTGTAAATTTATTTAATTAATAAGTCTATTGAATCCTAGAAAATCGCTACTTTTATAATGTTAAAAGTACGTTTGCCTGAAATATTTAGGTATTTATTGTTTAATGTACAGCAAAGGCGGAATTAAATGAAGAAATTTAATGAAAATAAATTTTAACACAGGAGCAGCATCGCTGACGGAGGTGTTGAATTCCAACATTTATTAATCCCCACTTAACCGTGGTGGTGTAGAAATATCCACTTCCCCGTATCGTCCCGTGGGTTTCGTAAGAGGCAACGGACGGAAACTGGGGCAGGCGATGAGCGGCAGCGTTTTCCTGATAGCAACTCAAATTTACAACAAGTCCAAAGGTTAAAACAGTAATTAAAAACCCAAATGCGTAAAAAGTTTACTAAAAAGAGAAAAGTTTTATGTACTTTGTCACTTTTAAAACTAAGACGATTCTAACTACACCACGTAATATGTTAACACTTTCTCTGTTCGGTTTTCAGACAACAGTAAGACAATAGCAATCAAACGACATCATGTATATGTTAACACTTTCATTGTCCATACCAATCACCTATATGTAGTTCACGGAACAGCGAAAGGGTTATAATCCATTAAAAGATTTAGGCTACAGAGCTTGCCAAAGAAATAAAAATAAAATGTGTATATATCCTCAAAAACGTTATAAAACTGCAATAGTTATTTTGTAGTTAATTGCGTTGTATGTTTTACGAGTCGTGGTAGTTATTATAGAAAAGCTATAAAACATACAAGGGAATTTAATACAAAGTGATAATTTTGATGTCAACGAAGTTAGGTTGTCACCTACCGTCGGTAGTCGTATATTGAATTTCCTCTCTTCCATAAAAGAAAATCTTTTATTAAGTATGGATAGCAACCCTATCCAAGAAATACAGAGAGAAAATCTAACAAGCAACGGACTAGAACAAGCAGTTGAATAAACAGCGCCTTACGTGCAATTGAGAGAAATGAAAAGTAAAGCTAAGTCTTGAGAAATATAAAGGAAATCGCATTTAAGGTGTGACGAAGATTTGTAAAATCAGAAAGTAATTTTTTATTTAATCAATGAAGGGCTATAAGCAATTGAATCTAGTAGTAGTGCATGCTGA
Source organism: Parnassius apollo (assembly GCA_907164705.1). Taxonomy (NCBI): domain Eukaryota; kingdom Metazoa; phylum Arthropoda; class Insecta; order Lepidoptera; family Papilionidae; genus Parnassius; species Parnassius apollo. The sequence goes on from CAJQZP010001248.1 coordinate 29,759, forward strand.
AATGTAATGGGTGCTAAAGGTGATGATGAAACCTAAATATTGTCTACGAATTTGGAGTTTGATAAATTATTACCAGAAAAAATTAGCTTATAATAAAAAGTAAAAGCCGACATCGAAGAATAAGAAAATAAAGTAATATCCTTAAGTCGGTGCTAAGACGTAGTGTATAGAAACATTAAAACCCAACTCCAGAATGTGAAATTATTCTATTCCTTTAGTTCTTAGGTGGCTTATAAATTTTATCCTTTTTTTACTTGTGTTTTGTTGTGTGAGTTTTAGTCATATTGAAAATATCCCTATTTTGCAACCCATAGATTTTGAGTATTTTCTTTGAACTATTTTAAGCTCGTGTCACTCACCACATCAAATAGAGCACCTTTGCACTTTTCCGGTGAAAATAAATACACAAATTTTACAGGTCACAGCATTCATCCATTAGATGGACTACGTGATATTTTGTCAACATTATTTGTAAAAATGTTTAGTAAAATTAGCGAATGTTTTATGTATAAAAATAAATAAAATTGTTTTTTTTTTTGTTTTATAGGAGAGGTGGCAAACGAGCATACGGCTTACCTGATGGTAAGTGATTACCGCAGCCCATGAGCAACTGCAACACCAAGGGAATTGCAGATGCGTTGCCGGCCTTTTAAAAAGGAGTAGGCTCTTTTCTTGAAGGTCCCTAAGTCGTATCGGTCCGGAAAAATCTCTGGTGGTAGTCCATTCCACAGGGAAGTTGTGCGTGGAAGAAAACTTCTTTTAAATTGCACGGTGGTGGACCGCCAGTCATCCAGATGGTATAGATAGTACCGCGAGTGCGATGTGCGATGGTGAAATTGCGTCGCTGGATTTAGTCCGAACAATTCCTCAGAGCACTCCCCGTGGTAGATTTTGTAAAGTAAATAAATAGTGCCAGTGAGTGAAGCTATTTGGAAAGAGCTCGGTCGCCGACGATTCGAACAGCTCTGCACTGGATGCGATCAAATGGAAGGAGCTGGCACTGTGGAGCCCCGGCCCAAATCAACATTATCAACATGAGATGGGAACAACCCTCCACCTTCCCATGGCCCCACCAACCTCACGGTTATACGGGCCGAATCTCGAGAGATGCACGCGGTACTTGCTCTGGGCTCTTTCCCGCGTGCACTTTCTTGACTCTCTACAAGTTATTTAATCTGATCCTTGTCCCGTAGTGTCACTCTCCCTTTCTGGGCTGGACGAACACACAACGCCTTCGGTTCCGGGCAGACTTCTGTCTCGATTCCTCTCCATCGCAGTTCTCCGCGCATGCCAACCATGCGCAAACTCCCGCAGCCGGCCAAAGTTCTCCTTACCGTCCACGAGGTCCGGGTAGTAAACCGGACCCACCCCCTCTGCGTACTATTCCGTCCATCATCTTACATCTCAGGTCATCATACAACTCGCACTCCCATAGCACGTGATGCCTATCCTCATAGGCAGCACCGCAATCACACATACCAGATTCAACCAATTTCATATCATGCAGTCTCTTTCGAAAACATCCATGCCCACTGAGTATCTGCGAGACTTGATAGTCCGGCACGACCCAATTCGCATTGAGCCGCGCCGACACGTCCGGAAAGAAGCAGAATAATTCTCTTCCATTCGTCTCGTTGATCCATCGTTCCTGCCATACCTCCATAACTTCAACCCAAATTTCGCGCTTACGCCTGCTCAACTCCCCATTCTCAACGTTTCTACGCGCCTGGTCAATCCTACCAACACGAGTTACCTCCAGATCGGCCGGCAGGACGCCGGCTAATACCGGGAGCGCCGCAGTACTTATCGTCCTGTACCCCTTTGTCAACAGCACGAGCGAAGATCTCTGAGATCTCAGCAGTGCCGTTCGCACTGTATAATTCCCCACCCGATCAACCCAAACGGCCGCAGCATATGTCACTATTGGAACATATGTACCCTTATATAGAACACGGAGGGCGGGATAGCGCATGCCCCAAGAAGATGCAGACACCCGCGACATCTTCCCAAAGCATCTCCCAGCCCTCTCTCCCATATCTTTGGCGTGCTGAATAAAGAATAGACTAGTGTCTAACGTGACACCCAATACTTTAGTCGACGTTACGCTTTTAACTGACTCAGTGCCCATCCTTATAACAGGTGGTCGCTGGAACTTGCCTTTAATAGTCATGGTACATGACTTCGTGGAGGAGAAGGATAACCGGTTCCTCTCTCCCCACGATGATACCAACTCCAGTGCAGATTTGGCCGCTCTCTCTATTTCAGCTCTAGAGTTCGCCTCTATCAATAGAGTCACATCGTCTGCATACGCCAACATTTTCGTCCCTAAGGGGAACGGCAGCCTCAACAGATCGTCCAGCAGTAAATTCCACAAGGTCGGTCCAAGGACTGATCCCTGCGGGCAACCCATGGTCGAGCGTTTCCATTCGGCACAGTCACCCACGAATATACCCACTCGCCTGTTGGTGAAATAGTCCACCAACATGCGGTAGATGTTAGGTGGGATCCCTCCTTGTTTAGCCTTCAGCAGTATCATTGGCCACCATGCATTATCAAATGCTCCTGATATGTCCAAGAAGACGGCTTGTACATACTTGCGCTGCGACTCGCGCGCAGTACTAAGCACGTCTTGCAGCGCCGTTACCGTGGACCGACCCGGCGAAAACCCGTGCTGGTATTCGGATATGCCCCTCACCAAGCTCGGAGCACACCGCAGCAGAACTCGCTCCAGCAACTTCCCAAAGATGGGGAGGAGCGTAATCGGACGGTAGGCCTTGGGATCTGTTAGTGGCCTATCATTACCTTTCGGAATAACTATCAGCCGTCCTTTCTTCCATACTTCTGGGAAAACCCCCTCTTCCACACATTTGGCATACACCCACCCATGAGATGGGAACAGTATTCCATGTGCGGCTGAACCTGCGCCTTGCAAAGTTGCAGGCGGTGAGCCGGCATGAAATACTGTCCCGCTCTGCTGAGCACGCCAAGCTTTTTAGAGGCCTATTTGGCCTTCTCTTCCAAGTGACCACAAAACTGCACGTCACTCGATATGTCGACGCCGAGGATTCCAATACTTGCTGAGGCAACAAAGGGAGTGCCTTGAAACTGATGATTGAACCTTGAACTTGAGATACGACGAAGGGGGTTTTTTAGCGGTAAACGCGCAAACTTGTGTCTTCTGGGGATTAAACTGTACTATATTTGGTCGCCCCCAGTCCGAGACTTTGTTCAACAAAGTTTTGACTTCAGACACAATTTTGTCCCAGTACTCTGCGACGTTTTCGTTAATATTGGCACGGCCGGTGTATAAAGCATCACCAGTGCTGTCGTCTGCATAGCAATGAACGTTACCGGCTTGCAACATGTATCAATGATAGGCAGAAGAAACAGCGTTGGTGATGGCACGCAGCCTTGTGAAACACCAGCTTTAATAGGCGTGTAATCGGAGCATGCATTGCAAGATGATCCAATTGCACAATTTCTCGCGAAGCCCATAGGAAGGAAGCTTCGTAAGAAGCGCTTTGTGCCGAACCCGATCGAAGGCATTCGCTATGTCCAAACTAACGGCCAACGCCTCCCCCTTGGACCCTACTGCCTCCGCCCATTTATGAGTTAGGTAACCCAGAAGATCACCAGCCGAGCGACCGCGAACAAAACCGTACTGGCGGTCTGCTGGTGATCTTCAATGTACCGCATGTAATGTCAAAATAATATCTATTAACTAAAGGAATATGAAAATATATATGGTACTTATAACAAGTCTGTCTGTTTATTCTCCCTTGTATCCGAAATGGAAAGATTGATTTTGACGGGACTTTCAATGGTAGACAACTGACGCTATTAGTTATTTGCTATGGATATTTGATATTAGCTATGGAGCTGCTTAGACTACATTTATTTTAGAAAAACAATAAGGGTCCCGCAAAAAATAATCTAAAGACATGAATTCTAACCGTAATAAATCCCATGCGGGCGATGTCGCGGGGAACAGTTAGTATGAGATATAATATGACAAAGAGAAATCTATCATATATATATATATATATATATATATATATATATATATATATATATATATATATATTATATCTACGGAAATACGAATGCCAAACAAACTCCATACAAACATTTTCGTTTTATCGTGGTAGAGCTATGCTGCAGCAAGCTTAATATGACTGTAGCAAGAATCGGTCGAATCCACCGAGGAAGGACCATGCTCACAGAATACACAAAATAAAAGTATAATGTTGCTGTGTCATGTAGTGAGCGTAAGAGAACCGGATACCCTTTAAACAGAAAACAAGGCACTCCATATTAGATCTCAAGGGCGACAACTCATCTGTATTTTCATTCTCAATTGAGGAAAAATGTCGATGTCTATGTGCCACGACATCCACATACCATCTCTTATACTATAAATCGTAACAGTACCTCTAATATGTAAAATAATATTTCCTGTGGTTATGTAGTCAAAAATAACGAAATAGTACAAAAATTGTAATTTTTGATCACTAATGGTTCTAAATGTGTGCTAGATCTTTAGAACAAAAAGAAAAAAGAATTAAACACTTGGTCTCCATTTTATTAATATTTTAAGCGTGTAATTATTGTATAATATTAACCTTAATCAATTTTTTATTTATCTTTTATTTTTTAGATATTTTTTTAAATGGAATAAGGGTGACAAGCAAGTGCACAGTCCACCTAATATGATGTATAGAAAAATTAAAACTCAACTTCAGAATGTGAAATTATTCTACTCCTTTATTTCTTAGGCGGCTTATAAATGAAATATCTTTTTTTACTTGTGTGTTGTTGTGTGTGTTTTAAATAGCCATATTAAAAAATCCCTATTTTGCAACCCATAAATTTTGAGTATTTCTTTGAACTGTTTTAAGCTCGTATCACTCACCACATCAAATATATTTTTTTTTTCGTTTAAGACCTATTATTATATTTCATTTAAAACCATCTTCAATTAAGAATTAAAATACATATTTGTTGTCATCCCTGAACAATATTATGGAATGCCCCGTTAACAGTAACAAGGATCTTCGGTTATCTACACTCACTATACGAAATACAACACATTCTGATGTTTCACGCTGGCTTTCTGTTAGAGCGTGGTCTCACCCCGGTCGAGCCAACTAACTCGTGCTGTGGCTAGGCTGCAGTGTGGACCTACCACGTCAAAAATGATTACCAAGTTATGAAATACAAATATGAAGTGAAAAAATTGTGCGAATTCGTTTTTTATAGGATAGGATGACAAACAAGCACACAGTCCAGCTGATGGTAAGTGGTTGTTGTGGCCCATAGACGTCTACATCTGTCCTCGATTACGAATCGAAATACAGATGCGATGTCATCTGTGAGGACTTAGGTGGAATGCCTCGTTTCCAGTAAAAAGGGTCTCCGGTTCTCTACACTCACCATACGAAACACAGCAGCATTAAGCTACTATTTGACGCTGGTATTCTGTGAGAGCGTGGTCCTTCCCCGGTCGAGCCAACCCATTCGAGCTACAACTATACTACTAATATAACTGCAGCATGGCTCTACCACGTAAAACCACGTTGTAGCTAAATCTCGCTAAACACCTAAACTACTTGAATAAAATTGACCTACACGTACGTCACAATCGATAAAGATAGCACCACTATGAACAACCTAGCACGCGCGCTCGGCCTGAGGGGATACTTCTCAAACTTTGTTTTCGTTGTTGCTGCCCCCTTTTGTTTGACGTGGAGCTTTTGTAAGGTAAAGCTTACTCGTACTACAGTCAACAGTAAATTCTCAACAGCTTTTTTTCCTGGAAATAGTGTTTGTCATTCTTGTAAAGTAAATTGTAGAGTCTTTGTAGAGGACTGAAATATAATAGGGATTACCTATGAAATTGCAGTATTTTTGAACTGGCCACTTTGAACTGTAATAGCTAGATGAATTGGAAATCTAAATTCAAATTAGGCTATACCATTTTCAAAACTAGTTATTCATTGGTTTATTTGATTTTGATTATTCAGAAATATGGGTGACTGTTCACTAACCAACTTCGAAAAATTCGTGTCATTTAAAAAAATTAATAATGCTACTAAAATTAATATGATTCTATTTAAGCTTAAAATGTTGTTGTTAGAAGTGGTTCAGGACAGTGGTTAATTCGAACCCAAGACCTTTCATGTTCGCGGTCCCCACCATGCCATTAGGCTACTGTCGTTTACTGATTTTTTATAGAATAAGTATAACAAACGTACACATAGTCCACCTGATGGGATGTGAATACTATTGCTCATAAACATCTTTACCTATTCTCGAATAAGAAACAAAACTCAGGTGTGTTGTCACCCCTGAGAAATAGGACGGAATACTCTACTTTAATAAAGAACAAGAGTATCCGGTTCTTTACACTCACCATATAATACTTACTAACATTAAGCTGTTATTTTACGCGGTTTGTGAGAGCGTGATACTTCTCCGACCAAAACGGCCCACTCATGCTACAAAAATCATATTATAGCTGCAGCTTGGATCCACAATGTGTACAAGAGTACGTACAAACAATGTCTCTAAAACGGTACGTCATGTCAAAAGTAGACGAAAATAGACCAAGCACTAGCTGAATGAACTGTGCGTTATTGGTTCAATCGCTTTAGGGTTTGTAGGTAGCGTAAAACAGCAGCTTAATGCCGTTGTGTTCCGTATAGCGAATGTAGAGAACTGGAGACCCATTTTATTGGAAACGAAGCATACCATCCTAGTCCTCAGTAGTCACAACGCATCCGCATTTTGATTCTTAATCGAGGTTAAATGTAGATGTCTATGGGCCACAAAATCAACTTACTATCAGGTGGACTATGTGTTAGTTTTCACCTTTATTCTAGCTAGCTATGACTTTGCCGTTTTGTATGGTAAATAAAATTTAAATATTAAAAAAAAACTTACTGTCAAGAACATTATTGTTAAGAATTTTAAATGCTGATCGTGAAGCTGGCTCTCAACTCAGAATGGCTAACTGCTCTTAGTAATAACTTCTTCATAACAACGCCCGGTCACATACTTTAAAACAGACATTGTCAAAATTAGCAAAGCTATAGCTTGAGATATTTTCTCTTCTCACTTATAAATATTTTTTATTGCACTTTTAAATAATTTTCATAGATCAAGAATTTCATTTTCGAAGAAGCAGTCATCACCCTAAAAAGAGTCAATTCTCGTGTACCAGACTTCTATAGAAAAGGCATCAACAAATTGCATATTAAATGAATTATTTAATAGTTATGTTTTATAGTAACAAAAAATAGTTAATAGTTTTGTTGAATATTTTTATTAATATAAGTTATTATTTATGAAAATCTCTTTATTTAATTTTTCCCAAAGAAAACGGCAATTTCGTAAGTAAAGACACAATATCTGAATGCTCCCATACATTGACGTTATAATCTTCGTTTACGACGGATGCCCGATTCATTTTTTTACTACTACAAACCAGTGCTTGACTACTATCCCTGATAGCAGTTCGACCTGTTCGTGCTGTACGCGCAATACGCTGAAGCGATTCTGTGATAACTATCTTCATACCGATGAGATATGTGCTGAGCTGTTGTCTTCTGCAAGGCAAAGTGCCATGCAGGTCACGGGCCTCGGGGTATACCCCTTTACCCGGACATTCCTCACGGCACACTACAATGTGCCGGTCCTGGGCGCCTTTGATGGTAAAAGGCGTACTATGGTGGCGTCTATTGTCGCTGTCGGGTGAATTTGTAATAAAAAGAGGTTGTCCTAATAATTGTGTTTAAGCACAATTATTTTGTCGAAGTTGGCCTTTCTGCGGCATTGTGGGGTTTACTCGACTCCCTAATCTATATAGGGAGGAGTTCTCTTGGATAGGGTCGCCCGTCCGGGGGCCGTGAGTGCAACGGCGCGAAGCCGTTGAGATGTTCATGTGGCCCGTTGTCAGCGCGGTCAAACATACCGCGCGCCAGACGGACCACGAATTCATGTAGGCTCTCAATCTTTAGGTTGGCCGCTATGATGTCATTCCGGACGTAGCGACCCGCACCGACTATGGTTCGTAATGACAAACTGTGCTGGGCCTGAAGTCACCGCTTTTGATGATCGCTCAGGAGTGCATGCCAGGCCGGAGCGGCGTATGTTAGCAGGGGTTTTATATACATTTTGTAGATGGTCAACTTCGACTTTGTCGGTAACTTGGACGTCAGGACAGGACGGAGCATCGCCCGCGCACATCGAGCTTTGCGTATAAAAAAGTCAACGTGCGCAGTCATGCGCAACATCCTGTCGATCCGGCATCCAAGGTAGGTCACGGCCTTCTCATATGCGATCTCCTGGCCTCTGAGGGTTAGCGGTGGTGGTAGATTTCTATAGCGGCGAGTGAGCAGAGCGGTCGTCTTGCTAACATTGACGGCCATCCTCCACTCATCCAACCATGGTGGCAGCAGGTCCAGCAGACGTTGCATCCTGGCAGTGGCGATATGGGCTCTTCTGGACGAAGTGAAGTAAACGCTGTCATCCGCAAACAGCGCCAGCTCAACGTCGTCCTCCCATTCGTGCAGATGCCCTGTCAGGGTAGGTATGTCATTGGTGTAAGCCGCGTACAGGGCTGGAGACAGACAGCTGCCCTGTGGTACAACAGCTGTTATGGGTTCAATTGCGAACTCGGCGTTCTCTACAAAGACGTAGAACCTCCTGTCTACGAGGAAAGACGTCACTAGCCGCAATATAGCAGGAGGGACACTGGTCTGATCGTCTAACTTATAGAGTAGTCCTGGGTGCCTGCTGTCCCTCTATAAGCGATCCCTTGAGGATTGACCTCGTCCCTCCTGTAGATAGTATAGTTAGGCAGCTTAGGATGCGTTGTTGGTCGTATTTTGGTTTCACCCAGCAAGATCACCTGGATATCCTGCTGCTGGGCGACCATGCGGAGCTCATGGATCCTTTGTTGAATCCCGTCCGGGTTCCGGTAAAGCAGACGCAGGTTACTATCCTCCGTAATGCCTTGCCAGTAGCGATGCCAGCGCCTTCATGACGGCGATAACAGGATATGGCCCGTCCCTTATGTCAGCCAGGAATTGTGTACCGACTTCGATGGCTATGCCTACCAATCTGTGGATGGAATCAGCCGTCTCAAAGCCGGACGTTGGTGGTCTACGTTGTGTAGGCACTGGTCTCGGGGCATTTGTCTTCTCTCTGGGTAGAGCGTGCTCTATATGTAGAGGGGGCTCTACTTTCTGGTAGAGCCCTTTCTGGTGCTCTACCCGTCGTGGTTGTTGATGGTGATCTTGTAGTAACCTGCGCCTGCGGGCTATCGGTCCTGTAGTTGTAGGGGTAGAGGTACTCACAGCCTGAGGAGGGGGCTGTTCAGTTTTTCTACTCCTGTTCCTCCGCCTCTTCCTTTCGGAGGGTTGCCTCTCCGTGGCGTTGTTGGCAGGAGGTTGGAGAGTTGGAATGGAGAGAGAGTGGTTGCCCTTTGCTCTGTGGGTTCCACCGTTTCCATTGGTGCTGTAGGAGGGGGTGAAGGGGGGGCTGGTTGCCTACCCTTTCCTCTGGTGACTGTGGCCCACCCATCCTCCTGAATGGTAACAGCCTTTGGGTGACTCTGGGGGATCCTCTTAGGGTTCTCCGGGAGTAGCCCAGGTAAAACGATCCCCTGCTTCCTGGCAATCCTCCTCAGGACTGGGCAGCGGCGATCGATGGCCGTGTGGTTTTTTGCGCAATTTGCGCACTTTGGCTCTTCCTCCCTACCCCTTGGGCAAAGGCTGGCAATATGCTCCCCAGCACAGCGAACGCATTTCACTGGCCTGAAGCAGTTTGCACACATACTTCCATATACATGCCTCCATGTCCGAAAGCCTGGCAACAGTGGCATTGTGCCGGTCCCGTCTTTCTCTGCCAGGTTTCGATGACGACATGTAAGGAGCTCGTCGATACGGTAGAGCTCTTGTAGCCGCTCCAGGCTCAGATGCTCCAGCTGTGCGTAGTAGAGGCAGCCCGGTCTGCCTCTACGTGGTGGTATGGCCTTCACATAGGTGATGGGGAAGTCTTTTGCCCGGATAGCCTCCTCAATCATCTTGGTATCTGTGCCCATTGGCAGGCCCCGGATGCCCACCTTAGTGGGCTTCTCCTCTGCCGGGGTATAACAATACCACGACATGTTTGGGACTTTCTCGGAGAGCTCGACCATATATCTCTGTATGGTACGAAACTCTTCCGGACCCTGGGGTGCGAATCTTACACCCTTCCCGAATGGACGGGCATTAGGAGGGTGGCCCAATTTCCTATTGAGTACCTCGAAATGCCTGGTCCAGTCCGGGAGGCATTCAGCCACAATCGGCGGGTATCTGGTTTTCTCCTTCTCTTTCTCAGATCTCTGAGACTCCTCCGCCGATTGCGGTCATGGTATTGCGGGGGCCGCAGCCATGTTGTGTTGTGCAGCCACGCAGCATAGCTCGTTGACGGCCGCTGTCCATCGTCAAGAGCTAACCCGGACGGGTTGGTAGTCTGCACCGGGGATGATCTCCCGGCTGATGCAGCTAGGGTTGCGTACGTTGTAGAGCCCCAGCTGTAGGACTCCTCACCTCCTTGCTCATATTGGGCCGAGTCATGACTGCGTCGGTCCGGTGAGATAGATGGTGGCTGTTGTGGCGGTGATGGCGATTTAGGAGGTGAGGTATGGACCTTTTTCCTAGTCGCTGCTTGGGGCTCCTCATCATCCGATGATGCTGATGATGGTGTATCTGATAAGTCTTGAGAACTAATGCGCTGCCTCTTCTCATGGAGGGAGGCTTCTGTTTCAGGAGGTGTGTGCCTTCGTGGCGTCTTCATAGGCCGCTATTGTTGGGAGGGCAGTGGTTCACGCCCAGTCGTACACTCAGGTACGATGGGAGAGAGCGCGGCCCTCGATGCGGGCTCCTTACCCGGCGACGAAGGCTTGCGGGTCTGTATTTGAGAGTAGGATGATACTACTCTCATCCTCTCAGGGTTAAAGATGTCTCGATAGGCGATTGGCCTCTCCAATACGCCCGGGCGATCTGGCGGTTTCCTCGATTTAGGAGGAGGCTCCCCCTTATCTTTACCTGACATGTTTCCCTACCTGACAGAGTCAGTGGTAGTCTACTATTAGGCCCTATCTGAATACCAGCCGATCGGCAGCGGATGGTGATGCGATGAGATATGTGGGGACTAACAGCGAGAGTAATGCTTGTCAGCTAAACCATGGTGCAAGTGCTCTATAAAAAGTTGTGAAACCACATTAAAAATAAACCAATATGTGCACATTTTCTGATTTTCAGAAGACCTGATTTTTGCATTTGCTTTGTTCTGAATAACGACTATTTTAATTTATCTAGAAACGCAGCAATTGATCTTAGTCCTCAGGACAACGCATCTGAATTTTAATTCTTTAAATCAAGAATAGATGTAGATATCTATGGACCACAGCTTCCAATTAATATCAGGTGTATTGTGTGTTTGTTTGTCACGCATATCCTTTGAAAAATGTGTAGCTCTTCACCTCCACCTCCACCGCTACAGTTTACAAATAAGAGGTACTTGTGCAAATAATAGTACGTTTAACTAATATAAAGCTACGCTTAAGCAGAAATGATAATAAACTTATTTGTATTTCCTATGCTACACACAAACCAGACATGTATATTAAAGTCACTCGACTGCCGAGTGTTTATAGTAGCCTAGACAAGCATAGTCTAACCCACATGAAATTTATTTGAAGCCAAAAATAGACGCGCATATTTTCTAAAATTTAACTGTAATTTTACTGTGTTTAAATATAGAACGTGTATAACGAATCTGTAAGTTAATCAATATCCTGGTTGATTTTTTTACCGTATAGAAAAAAATAGGATGCAACAGCTGAACGAAACCTCGTAGAAGCCTTTGGAACTGATATTTTACATTTTATTTTAATTTTAAATTAACATATTATAAAATTGATCTATCAATAAATACTACTAATTTGAAATAAACTTTCGGTACTAAAAATAACCACAAAATTTTTGTAAATTTTTTTTATAGAAGAGGGGGAAAACGAGCATGCGGCTCACCTGATGTTAAGTGACTACCGCCGTCCATGATCAACCGCAACACCAGGGGAATTGCAGGTGCGTTGCCGGCCCTTTAGAAAGGAGTAAGCTCTTTTCTTGAAGGTCCCCAGTTCGTATCGGTCCGGAAAAATCGCCAGTGGTAAACTATTCCACAGAGAGGTAGTACGCGGAAGAAAACTCCTTTTGAAACGTACAAACGTACGTACCGCCAAGCATCCAGTGGTGTGGATGGTATCGGGACGTTTGCCGCGTAGTGCCTTCACGAAATTTGGCGGCTGTGATTAATCCGAACAATTCCTCAGAACACTCTCCATGGTATATGCGAAAGAAAATGCGAAGAGATGCAACATCTCTTCGCAGGGCCAGTGAATCGAGCCGATCGGAAATAACTCGGTCGTCGACGATTCGAGACGCTCTGCGCTGGATGCGGTCAAGTGGAGGGAGCTGGTACTGGGGAGCCCCAGCCCAGAGATGGGAACAGTATTCCATGTGCGGCCGAACCTGCGCCTTGTAAAGTTGTAGACGTTGTGCCGGCATGAAATACTGTCCCGCTCTGTTGAGCACGCCAAGCTTTTTAGAGGCTAATCTAGCCTTCTCTTCCAAGTGAACACGAAACTGCACTTCACTCGATATGTCGACGCCGAGGATTCCGATACTGGCTGAGGCAACTAGAGGAGTGTCTTGAAACTGAGGAGATACGACAAAGGGGTTCTTTTTAGCGGTTAACGCGCAAACTTGTGTCTTCTGGGGGTTTAACTGGACTAGATTTAGTCGCCCCCAATCCGAGACTCTGTTCAGCAGAGACTCGACTTCAGACACAAGTTTGACCCGGTACTCGGAGACGTTTTCCCGAGAAATATTGGCGCGGCCGGTGTATTAATAATCAGTAGTATTTTTCGATAGATCGTTTCATAATATGTTAATGTAAAAGAAAAAAAATATAAAGTATCAGTACCATAGGCTTCTATTCCGTTAAACTTAAACTGGACTAGATTTAGTCGCCCCCAATCCGAGACTCTGTTCAGCAGAGACTCGACTTCAGACACAAGTTTGTCCCGGTACTCGGAGACGTTTTCCCGAGAAATATTGGCACGGCCGGTGTAATAATAATTAGTAGTATTTTTCGATAGATCATTTCATAATATGTTAATGTAAAAGAAATAAACTGTAAAGTATCAGTACCGTAGGCTTCTATTCCGTTTTCCTATTTTTCCAGACTGTAAAAAAATCAGCCAGTATGTCATAACCTTCTTAAGCTTTCCTATTTTTGACGCATATAAATGTTATTACCCAGTCACGGCGGTCAGTTTCAACCATGGAGGTTAGAGAACAGGAGAACGATCGCTGCGTGCTAAGGCATAGCCCGCACGTTCCTGAAAATTTGTAGAATTTATAGCCGCGCTACCTTCGGTAAGTAGTGTCTGTGGAGTAATTTTTAATTTTTGACAAAAAGAAACATTAAAAAAATGGTGAATAAAAATAATAGTAATAATAATCAATAATAATAATTTCGTTATTTTCTTTAAATGATATTATAATCATACCAAACTAACGCACAACAGCCCGCTTTTATACCCGCCTCACTCATTTTATGCATATTTCTAGGACACTATTTTCTACAGCGATCGTTCTCCTGTTCTCTAACCTCCATAGTATCAACGGTGACTAGTTATCTGCACAGGTAGGATTATAGGTATGGATATATTATAGTGTACCTATATGGTGTGCACGCATAGGTTCACTCTCTATTCTCTCACTCTCATAGACCGGTTAGACTGAAAATCCAACACGACCGGATAGTGATCAACGACAACGGCTTCACGCGCTTTCCGAGGCACGGGGATATAACACCGCCATCTTACTAACACCTGGCTAATGCTGAATATTATTTTAACGTATATGATCAAATATAGTATGATTTATTGCACGGAATAAAGGTATTAGGCACCAAACGTCTTTTTACACTATAACTTGTAATATTGAATTAATTTAATTTTAATTGAAATCGCTAATGTCAGCTCTAAGGATCAGCGATAAGGATCTATGGATGATAATAATGGGAAAGTTGATCGCTACCAAGCTATTTCTAATTTGTTGTAGCCGTGGAAGGAAAAGGGGAGATCTCCCGTAAGGCAAGGTGTTCTGCCTGGGGAGCGGCCGACACTCCGAGTGATATTTCGGAGAAGTTCTATATATACTGTCTATGACTCGGAATGTTAATAGCGCGATTTAGGCTTCGGTGTGTTTCGGTGTGCTAGTGGCGCGACGACAGCGCCGCTACATCACCCCCCTGCTCAGACCGGAGGTCGATAGTGAAGTCTCGTTGTCGACGAATGTGCAAGTGCCAGGAGATTGCCTTGTAGTCTGCGGTGAGTCGAGAAGAAGGCAAGTAATCTGCGAGAGTGCCATAAAGCAGAGGCGAGCAGTAAGGCTCAGAGCCGTGCCGAACACTGTATAGCGCAGAGAGTAGCCTTGAAGGAACAGGAAGCATTATTATTCCAGTGCTGCGATGAACCTTGTGAAGCTAGATGGCTTGCAGGATATGAAGACTGCAGACGATATCTGTTCGGGAGCGAATGGGTGGGGTATTCTATGACGTTGATGAAGCGTGAAGTTTGCGAAGGTTGTTTGGTTGCGTGTTCAGATCACGTCGGGGTCACCACTGTAGCCGTGGAAAGAAAAAGGGAGATCTCCCGCCAGGCAAGGTGTTCTGCCTGGGGAGCGGCCGACACTCCGAGTGATATTTCGGAGAAGTTCTAAATATACTGTCTATGATTCGGAATGTTAATAGCGCGATTTAGGCTTCGGTGTTTTCGGTGTGCTAGTGGCGCGACGACAGCGCCGCTACATTGTCTTGTGTTGTTAATTGTAAACATGATTGTAAGCTTTTATTTGAAAAACAAAGTCCCGCTGGGTTTCTTGCTGGTTCTTCCCAGGACAGAAGACTGAGCACGCCAGAGCACGACAGATTCAGCCCTAACATACTCCTTAACGACCGCATTTCTACTGCGTTTATTCTACTCTCATGCTTCTTCTGCCACACCCAACTTTCACTACCATACGTTAAAGTAGGGACCAACACAGAATTGTGAATTGCAATACGTGCCTTTTTCGACACATTTTGACTCTTCACAATAGAGTGCAAGGCCCCATTTACTCTATTTCCCGCATTCGCTCGTCGTTCTATATCCTTATCATATCTCCCATCCCTGCTAAATACGCAGCCCAAATATACAAACTCATCTACTTGCTCGATCAACTCCCCTTCTATTCTTATTTCACAAATCGTTTTACTTTCTTCTCTTTCAAAAACCATAACCTTCGTCTTACTTGCGTTCACTTTCATACCCCTTTCTTTTAATGATCCGTTCATTAATGTAACCATCATTTGCAACTCGGCTGCCGACGACGCAAGAATAACTTGATCATCGGCGTACAAAAGGCATTTGACGGTTAACTCACCCATTCTTAATCCGCATTCTTCAACTTTCAAATTTTGCAAACAACTGTCCATAAATAGGTTGAACAGCCACGGGGAAGCCACACAGCCCTGTCTGACACCTTTATGGATGTCAAACCAGTCCGAGTAGACCCCGTTGATCCTAACACAAGCACTAGAGTCCCTATAAAGAGACTCCAATGCCTGTATCAAGCCAGCGCTCAACTCAAATGAGTTCAGTATTTGCCATAGCAAATCCCTATCCACTCTGTCATAGGCCTTTTCCAAGTCCATGAACGCACAAAAACCTTTTGGTTTTTGGCCAGAAACTTCTCCGCGTGTGCGCATGGAAAAGACTTGATCTGGACATCTCATTCCCTTTCTAAATCCCGCTTGCATATCCCAAATTTTTCCATCAGTTTCTTTCATGACCGTTTCAATCAGTACCTTAGCATACGCCAAGTTTTTACAGTCCCGCTGCGACCCTCTTCCTTTGTATACTGGGACTATCACGGCTTTGCACCAGTCTACCGGTACCCGCTTCAGTTCCCAGCATAAATTAAACAAGGTGTGCAGCAGGCCTGCCACCACTTCCTCTCCAGCCCTTAGCATTTCGAGTGAAACTCTATCATATCCGGCAGCCATACCTGCTTTCATGCTTTTCATTGCTTTCATTATTTCATCTATACTTATCTCGCTACCTTTTTCCTCTTCTTTCGGTGTTTCTACTTCACTTAGTGTACACGTTGTCTCCTCACCTAATTTGGCCTTCTCTTCCAAGTGAACGCGAAACTGCACGTCCGTGTACACTTTTGTCTAATAACATAGGTTATAAACGATTAGTGAAGAACTCACAGATAGTCGCAGATCATAGAAGACTACGTATAAGTGTTCAGAAAATAACAAGTTTTAAGGCTTAGGTTGCGAGCAATCAGTGAAAACAGACATATGGTTGCAGATCGTAGCAGACAACGCCAATATGTAGAGTTCATTTATTTCATTTAGCGTTTTATTTGATCTACTTGTCTTCCTATTTATGTGAAGTGTGTACAAACACAAACTGTTTTAACGATGTTACAGTTTAAAAAGGCGAAGTATCGATATTTATATCGATACCACATTTATCTGTGACCAATTGTCTTTGAGAAATGTCAAAGTTTATTTTAACATTAGTTCGTTGGGTATTCGTGTCGTGTTGTAACCTCCAAGGGAGTAACTTTGGTAGAATAAATCTAAGCAAAACTTTTAAAACTGCGTTTATTTTGTCAAACAAGAATTGAATTTTACAAAAGTGTGTGAGTGGATGCTCAACTTACGCTCTTGCCTACGCAAGTATTAATTATCGGTAATAAACAGCATACTGCAGTATACATTCAGTATAAAGTAATACAGTTCGACCATACCGTAATATGTCCTCGTCACAATCACACAGTAGTGTAACGTTACATGATAATAAAAAAGTATTCAAACTAACAGCAACCTACTCAATGTCAAATAGGGCAGCCTCTTAACAACATGATCTTCCGTACCTACACTAGAAGTAATATTTCGGCAAACAGAACCACAATCCTGTTATTCTACGAGTCTTAGTACTCGTAAAATAACTAAGACAAAATGTGTTGTGCACGGCACCTACTTATACTTCATAAACGAGTTGTGGTTTGTCGATCTAGTCCCAATTATACCCTCTTTCCTAACAATATAATATGTACATGTATCTGGTTTATGACCATAAAAATTAAAAATAAAACTTAAATTATCTTATTGTCTTCTTTTAGTTTTCTTATTAATTAGTAATTAGGTAATAAATATTATATATATATATATATATATATATATATATATATATATATATATATATATATATATATATATATATGAATATTATATAAATAAATTATTTTAACTGTTATAATTTCTATGTAAAAATAGTATATCACAGTGGTTTGTTTTTTATTTAAATAATTGAATATTATTTTATTCTTTCATTTTGTTCATATAGTGAGAGCATAGTTGGGAAATTCTACATTCACTGTTCCACTAGAAAATACACGGGAAATAAAACTGTACCTTACTATACAGTAGCAACAAACAATAACATGAAGCTTTGGATGCAAAATGAAAGGAACGTCATAGTGTTATATTATATTCACTTTCCAAAAAAATTCAAAATGTATGCGGAGCCGTTTCAAAGGGTTTGCTACTGTCTGCAAATTTCTTTTATTTCTGGTTCTTTTTATGTTTTGTAAAAGGGTGACAAGCGAGCTTATAGTCCACCTGATGGCAAGTGAATACTGTGGCCGATATACTTCTACAACTATCTTAGATTAAGAATAAAAATTCAAATTCGTTATCGTCACTGAAGACTTAGGTGGGATGCCTCGTAACTAGTAAAAAGGGCTTTCGTTCTCTACAGTCACCATATAAAACACATCATTATGCTGTTCCACGCTAGAATTATTTGAGAGTGTTTTCATCATCGTCATTACAGCAATTCACAAGTCCACTGCTGAACATAGGCCTCCCCCAAGGTATGCCACAAAGCACGGTCCTGAGCCACCTGCATCCATCGACTTCCTGCATGTCTTACCAGGTCATCACTCCATCTAGTGGGGCCTCGCCCTACATCTAGCCTACCGGTATGAGGCTGCCACTCGAGAACCTTTTTTCCCCAACGGTTGTCGGTTCTTCGAGTTATATGGCCGACCCATTGCCACTTCAGCTTACTAATCCTTTGGGCTATCAGTCACTCTGGTTCTACTGCGGATATCCTCATTTCTAAGTTTATCACGCAGAGAAAAGTTAGTTTATCATATTACTTTCCCTCAAAGACTGATACTACACTGAGCTATTGATCCGTTTCTTTTTCCTACCTACACGTTCTAAATTTACTAACTTTTTGGAATAATTAACAAGTGCTTATACTTGTACAAAGCTTTAAGTGAAATTTATACACTAAATCTTGTTAAAGTAACTGGCATACACACTTCCAAAATGTTTAAATGGTTTAGGATCTTTCAACAAGTTCAAACTTCGATGAGTAATCAGATCTGTATGATATGTTAACAGATTCTAACTTCATCCCTTAATTATCAAGAACAGACTAAACTTTGTTTTAACTCGATTAAACTTCGCTGTGGCTTTGACGTAAACTTATACTGCGGACCTTCTTCAACATAATAACGTAATATTTCTTTAAAGTGGTTTTCCGCAAAAAGATAAAGTTTGCCAAATATATCTATACTGCGAGATTACATTTTGAGTTAAATATATAATTACAGGTTCATTATGGTGATAATTTATGCGCAAAAAAATAGCAGCATTCTCAGCATTATAATATGGACTTATAGTATTACAATGTCCTCCAGACCGAATTCCAGCCACGGCGGCCTGCCTCAACGGAGGCTAGCCATCGGCGCAAATGTGCCCATGTGGATGCGCAAGCACAGGTGCACTCTCTATTCCCTCACTCTCATAATCCGATGGGATGGTAAACCGACCCGACTGGAGAGAAATCAGGCGCAGGACTAACGACTTTACGTGATTTCCGAGGCACGGGGGGTGAGACACCGCCAATTTCCTGACTACGGGAATCTACTGAGAATTTATCGACGGAAAAACCTCGTAAGGCTTTCCGTTTTGCTTAACTCAACGAACTAAACAATACCACTCAAATGGTGTACAAATGAGTTTCTTTTTTGCGGACCTCTCTATTAAAGCGCTGTCGCCCTCATTTCGCGTATGACCAACTTCTAAAAAACAATGGTGTATTTTAATCTGATATGTAATGCATGTATGTACGTAGCATACACAATACGATTTCGGTTTTGGCCTACACAATTGTCAGACCAAAACCTACACTCACTTGTACCCTGATCCCTACATTTGGAGATGTATTTAAATAAACAACTTGCTACCTCATTAGCCCCACGTTTTCCTTGCGCCTCATGCCACATAAAACAAGTACCTTCTTTTTCGTTTAAATTAAAAACAGTGAAATTGAATACTGAAAGCTTTCGTTTATAGTAAAGAAAGCTTATATTTCCATATGGACAAGTAAGAACTTTTTGAAAGTTAAAAGTAGCTACTAATAATTTATTATTGAAAGATTTGGCTAATATTTTATCGGTCGACTTCTTTTTACGAGCTATTTCTTTATTTTTAATATGTTTTTGTTTTTGTTTTTTTGCTAAATATCAGTGCCATATCTATTATTTATTCTGTGGCCATAGGCTTCTACTCCGTTCACATGTAACATCCTATTTTCTTCCAGATGGTAAGAATGGTCATCGTGTATGGCCCTCAACTGGTTATACGCAAATACTGAGAAGATTTTCTTGGACTGACGCTTTAGTTCTCTTCTCTTTACTTAATAGTTAATATTTGGATTTAGTAATAAAGTGCATGTTATTAATTTACATTATGAATTTTTAAGGAAATTCTTACAATTAGACAAAATCTTATTTTACAACAGATTTCTTTCTATTTCGTTTGTAAATAGCATTTTCGATCTTACAGTTGGGAAACGAATGTACTTACGCAGAGCAACGGTGAGGCGGGGGGGGGGGCAATGTGGTGAGTCAGGGAGTGGACCGACAGTAAACAGAGAAACCTATAGACAAATTGACGCCTTCTTTCGCATTCGCACACGAAATAGATAGATTTGTGCATAGGTCTTGCATAGAAATGAGATAGAGCGGTGTGATTGTTTGTCCCTTTCTCCGTGCCGGTTTTTTTTGTTTTTTTTTTGTTTTAGGTTAACTACTTAAATTTGCTAAATAAACTTTGACAGCGTAGCGATTTAAGGAGTTTACAAGTTGGTTTAAGTGAGAAAAAAAGTGTTTTGTGAGCTTAAGATTGGTGAATCTTGTTCAGTTCAGTTCTTAGAACAATTATTTTTTTTATCTAAATGTGTTTAAAAGTCATAAAGATTATTCTATAACCTAATAATTCGTTATCGTTCTTTCTCACTCGAGGCCACGCCGATCATTATTCTATAGGTTTCTATGTCTACGGGACCGACCTTGTGCTAGCGCTTTTCACTGAGTGTGATAGACTTCTTAAAATTTTAAGCACTGTTTTCGAAAAATATATCCATAATGGTGAATTAATGTTATCTTTATATATATAAATTACGTGTCACGTTGTTTGTCCGCGATAGATGCCTAAACTACTTAACCGATTTTAATAAAATTTGCACCACAGAGTAGGTTTGCAGTTTAGTCCAACTAGAGAGATAGGATAGTTTACATAATGATTTCTTATATTTACGCGAATACTACACATTGATTAAAACTACTTGTACGGATTTTATCGCATTTATTTTACTATTATTTTTATACCCGACGTTTCGGGCGCTTTCCAGCACCCATGGTCACGGGGGACTGAGATGACTGACGTCCCGATGTCATTGTTAAACCAGGAGTACCTTCAACTTTTTTAATTATTGTTTATGGTCCGATCTATGCAAAATGAACTGACTATGTCCTGAGGTCTTGCAGTGGTATGCTTGGGTTTAGTTTTAATTTTATTGATTATAGGATCCCAAGCAGGTGGTAGTACCCAGCCTCCTTCTCTATTGAAATTAGGATGTTTTTTAATTTCAATAGCCTCACGTATCATCTTTGGTAGGAATCGGTGTTCTTTCGCGAGGATTTGTGGTCTATCAAATCTGATGTAATGGTTGGGCCATCTAGGATATGATCGCAGATGAGATTGATTATGACATCACCTATATGTTCTTTAACGCGGGTTCTAATTGATCTTTTTGTTTGTCCTATATAAGAGAGACCACATTCATAATCAAGCTCATCAATAAAGTGTACACTCCTGCATCTTGTAGAGGAATATGACACTTGACTGATGGTAGGAACTGACTAATCTTCTTTGGCGGCTTGTAGAATGTTCTAATAGAAGCTCGCTTCAAGATGTAGCCAATCTTGTCTGTGACATCTCTGACATATGGTAGTACAGCAGGTACACGCTCGACTGTGGCCGGCTTCACTCGGTCACTGTGACGTAGGCGTGGGACCCGAAGCTTGTTGTCGTGCAGAACTTGTTTGACGTGCTGAAGCTCGGCGGCCAGGTGTTTGCTGTCACAAGAGAGCATGAAAAATCTGTGACTCTTATATAGGACAAACAAAAAGATCAATTAGAACCCGCGTAAAAGAACATATAGCTGATGTGAAGCATCAACGTTCCGGGAAGTCTGCAGTTTGCGATCATATCCTAGACGGCCCCAACCATTACATCAGATTTGATAGACCACAAATCCTCGCTAAAGAACACTGATTCGTACCAAGGATGATAGTGGCTATTGAAATTAAAAAAAGATCCTAATTTCAGTAGAGAAGGAGGCAGGGTAATACCACCTGCTTGGGATCCTATAATCAATAAAATTAAAACTAAACCCAAGCATACAACTGCAAGACCTCAGGGGATAGTCAGTTCATTTTGCATAGATCGGACCATAAACAATAATTAAAAAAGCTGAAGGTACTCCGGGTTTAACAATGATATCGGGACGTCAGTCATCTCAGTCCCCCGTGACCATGGGTGCTGGAAAGCGCCCGAAACGTCGGGAATTAAAAATAATAGTAAAATAAACGCGATAAAATCCGTAAAAGTAGTTTTAATCGAGATAGGATAGTTTTTTTGTCCATGAGTGAGCCACAATTTTTTTTTGTGAATTTAAGGATTTTTGATACGACATGACAAAGGGGCGCCAAAAAGGGCAGAACAACGTCTGCCTGGCAAGCTAGTATTACTAAGTAAAATTGAATTCAAATGACGGCTATGCTTATTTTTCCTTCTTTTTTGATAAAGTTGTTTATCCGAATGCGAATATATTATATAGTTATATTCAACAATCGAAAACTGAAAACATCTATAAAAAGGAAAATCCACAAAAATATTTGGCAATGCAACACTTGCAAATGTGTTTTTTATTGTAGTAATAAAAATTAACTTTTTCGGTAAATGTCTTTAACTTTGAAGTATAAACATAATGTTTATAAATGATAGTGAGTATTATGATATCCAAAATTATTTTATTCCCATTTTTGTAACAAACCATAGCATACACGGTGGCCGCGTCAATACCTACGCGGGCGGCGGCATCGCCTGGCATCATAGGAGTTTCACAACTGTGAGGTCTAAACTGTGCTTTAATCAAACGGAATAGAATTTAAGTTACCGCATATTTAGCTTTGCCATTTACCGACGGGCGTAACTGTTTACTGTTTATGTTCTATATATCCTCTTTGTAATATAAAGCATGTCCTAAGTGACTAACTCCTCTATAAACGCACAGCGCACAGCTTGATGTAGAAATCGGAATATTTTGAAAGTAGCTACATTTAATGATTTTGACATGCCATAAGAAATGATTTAGGAAAATTGACTCCTAAGCGGGTGAAATAGAATTAACAGTTTGTATGGACCTTGTTGTTTTACGTGGCGATTGACTCGATGCTTATTGAAAGTACGGTTCAAATAAAGTAAATGAATTCGTATTCTGCGATTTCAAAACAACCCCTCACGGGGGACTCACTCTGATAGTCCGATGAGATGGTAATTCGACACAAATTTAGTGAAATCCGATGTAGAACCTACTATTTCACTGCTATACAGGCTCAGGTATGTAACACCGCTAAAATTTTGATTCTGGGCTGCGAATGGACTGAGATTTTTTTGATAGAAAACCCAACTGATTTTGGACCCCATCACACCTATTACTTTAAGGGCGAAAGACTTACATAGATTGGGTATAGATTTTTCATTCATGTTGTAAATGTTATTACGGACTTAATTTTAGGTAGGCATTGGATTGTACTTTTTTATTAATGACTGTAACACAACATACTACAGTACCAATAACAGGTGATGAGGCTTGCTTATTTAGGTCAATCTCTTATCTGTTGTTTGGGAACTAAGTGTTAGCTAGAAAAATTTAGGAACGAATTGGGGATAAAGTTATTGCAGTAAATGTGCTGTTTTTAATCCGTATAAAAATAAAGCAAAGGCAAACTACACGTAGTTTGCCCAGTTTATTTCCTGGTTTGTTTGTGGGTTCACCGGTTAGTTCGTTTGTAGGCCCGACTATTTGTTCGTTCGTTAATTTGTCTGAATAACTGTGTAACTGCTTTATCCAGATTAGTGTATTTCTAGGTCTTTTTGACAGTATTATTATCAATTATAATAGCAAAATCACTAATTCCACGTGAACGAAGTCGCGGGTACAGCTAGTATTACAACATACCTATAACGTATGTAAAAATATGACATGAAAATTTAATTTCCGCCTTAAAAATGAACTTTTCGTTTGTCAAACATGAAGTGAATAAAATAGAATAGGATAGGATGATTTTTATTTAATGTAGATTATTACATAATACTATTAACAGGAAATCAGGAGTGCCGAAAACCGGATTACGTTCAAGTCTAAAGTGCGAGAAATGCTCGTCAATAAAACGGCAGAATCAACTTAGCGTTCGTAGTTAGCAGTATTTAATATTATATTTAATATATATATGTGTGTGTATGTATGTATTATATTATATATATATATATATGTTTAATTTTATTATATATATTACATAATGTTTATATATGTATATATATATACTATATATATATATATATATATATATATATATATATATATATATATATATATATATAATACATATATGTATATATGTATTGTACATACTTCTTATTACACCTACCTCTTTTATCTCTGCACTACTCTAAGGTAGACTGGTAGATAATGCCTCAGGCATTAAGTGCGCCTATATACATCTAATGTGTATATGAAGTTAAATAAATAAATAAATATTAACGTTTTATTACCGGTGGCGGTGTAACAATATCCACTAACCCATATCATATCGTGTTTCGTAAGAGGCGACAGAGGGAAACAAATCAGGAGATGGGCAGCAGTCTTCCTAATAACGATTTAAAATAAAAAAACTGTGGTTGCCAACCCGCTTGCCAACCCTGAAAACTATGACAAATATCCTCCCTATAAGCGAATCTATGGAGGAGGCCTATGCTCAGCAGTGGACTATAGGCCGTAAGGGTAACGGTAACATAATACTTATTTAAAGTCATTTTTATTTAGCACTGGTTCGAAAATACCTCTATGAAGAACCAGCAAGAAACCTAGCGGGTTTCTTTTAATAATCTACTACCAACACACATCATTTACTACTGAGAGTCTACGCCATTACAAAATGATAGGTTGGCTAGGATGGTACACTTGAGTGCAAAATGATAGCCACAAAAACAATCACAATACAAACGCTAAAACAAACATTTTAATGCCAGTCGCAACTAATCCATACGTGTATCGTTACAGACTATTAAAGTACACTGTAGACATTGAAGTAGTATGTACTTACGTACTAGAACAGCTATCTCAAACAAAAAATGTGCGCTACTCTGTTCGCGCGGTTGTTTTTTTATCATAGAATAAACATAGGTAGAATGACCCGTAGGTAATATTAGATTGTATTTTTAAATAGGTAAATTATATCGAGAACAATATTTAAATTTTGTCATTTATTTTGTATATTATATTTGCTTATTTAATATACTATTACATAATATTATATCACAATTACATTTTAATGATATTTTTGTTGTTGTTTATGTCAAATATAAAAAAACATACTAAATGTATGTTTAACAAAACTTATTAACACAACATATAAATTACAAATATGTTTATTTAAATTAGAATAAGAGTCGTTCATAAATGCTGGGCAAGCGAGAGTTAAAAATGGACGAATTTATACCACTTTGACTTTGATGTGGAAACCTAAAAATAAAATAAAAGAATAATAAGCAGATTTAAGCATGAAAAATTTTGCCTAATTACATACATATATATACATAAACACTCACGCCTGTCACCCAGAGGGGTAGGCAGAGACTATAAACTTCCATTTGGCACGATCCTGACACACCTCTCTCGCCCCCTTCACATCCATACACCTACACATACATGCTCGTCGGTTAAGGGTACTCTTAATTTGGCCCGTTTTCAATAAATCGCCAATTTGATCGATAAATTTTCACCTAGGACGTCCCTTTCCGACTCCGCCATTCACTTCTGCAACATAAATTTTCTTTGTCACTCTTTCCTCATTCATTCTTTCCACATGTCCAAACCACCGAAGCATTCCTTTCTTAATCCTGGTCACAACATCATCTTGCAAACCACACTCTTCTCTTATTACACAATTTCTTACCCTGTCATTCAGATTCAGCCCTAACATACTCCTAAACGATCGCATTTCTACTGCGTTTATTCTACTCTAGTGCTTCTTTTGCCACACCCAACTTTCACTACCATACGTTAAAGTAGGTACCAACACAGCATTGTGAATTGCCATACGTGCCTTTTTCAACACATTTTGACTCTTCACAATAGAGTGCAGGGCCCCATTTACTCTATTTTCCACATTCACTCGTTGTTCTATATCCTTATCCTATCTCCCATCCCTGCTAAATACGCAGCCCAAATATACAAACTCATCTACTTGCTCGATCAACTCCCCTTCTATTCTTATTTCACAAATCGTTTTACTTTCTTTTCTTTCAAAAATCATAACCTTCGTCTTACTTGCGTTTACTTTCATATCCCTCTCTTTTAATAATCTGTTCATTAATGTAACCATCATGATTAAAACTACTTTTACGGATTTTATCGCGTTTACTTTTACTTTTAATTACTTTTATTTTTATTTTTAATTCCCGACGTTTCGGGCGCTTTCCAGCGCCCATGGTCACGGGGGACTGAGATGACTGACGTCCCGATGTCATTGTTAAACTCGGAGTACCTTCAGCTTTTTTAATTATTGTTTATGGTCCGATCTATGCAAAATGAACTGACTATGTCCTGAGGTCTTGCAGTGGTATGTAAAATCCCACATTATACCGCCTCTTCTCTATTGAAATTAGGATGTTTTTTAATTTCAATAGCCTCACGTATCATCCTTGGTAGGAATCGGTGTTCTTTCGCGAGGATTTGTGGTCTATCAAATCTGATGTGATGGTTGGGGCCGTCTAGGATATGATCACAAACTGCAGACTTCCCGGAACGTTGATGCTTCACATCAGCTATATGTTCTTTTACGCGGGTCCTAATTGATCTTTTTGTTTTTCCTATATAAGAGAGACCACATTCACACTCAAGCTTGTACACTCCTGCATCTTGTAGAGGAATATGACACTTGACGGATGGTAGGAACTGACTAATCTTCTTCGGCGGCTTGTAGAATGTTGTAATAGAAGCTCGCTTCAAGATATAGCCAATCTTGTCTGTGACACCTCTGACATATGGTAGTACAGCAGGCACACGCTCGACTGTGGCCGGCTTCACTCGGTTACTGTGACGTAGGCGCGGGACCCGAAGCTTGTTGTCGTGCAGAACTTGCTTGACGTGCTGAAGCTTGGCGGCCAGGTGTTTGCTGTCACAGATCCCTCGTGCTCTCTGTAACAAAGATTTGCCCACGGTAGCTAATTGTGAAGGATGGTGGTGAGAATCACCGTTTAAATATCGGTTTGTATGGGTCTTTTTCCTATACACAGTGTGACCAATGGTGTTATTAGGATTTCGGATGACTAACACATCTAGGAAAGGTAAGGAATTATTTGCCTCTAACTCCATAGTAAATTGAATTTTAGAGTTTATGGAATTAAGATGTTCTAAAAATGCAGTTACTTCGTCTGATGGTAAAATTGTGAAAGTATCGTCTACGTACCGCTTGTAGATCCTTGGTGTAACAGGTGCAGTAAGGAGGGCATTCTCCTCAAAGTCTTCCATGAATATATCGGCGACAATGGGAGATACAGGTGAGCCCATCGCAACACCATCTACTTGCTTGTAAAAGCAATTCTTGCTAGAATAACTTGATCATCGGCGTACAAAAGGCCAGCCTTGGTAAAAACCCAAAAGTGTTTTTTAAAATATTTATAAATTTTTTTTAAAAAAATAACCATTTGACGGTTAACTCACCCATTCTTAATCCGCATTCTTCAACTTTCAGATTTTGCAAACAACTGTCCTTAAATAGGTTGAACAGCCAAGGAGAAGCCACACAGTCCTGTCTGACACCTTTATGGATGTCAAACCAGTCCGAGTAGACCCCGTTGATCCTAACGCAAGTACTAGAGTCCCTATAAAGAGACTCCAATGCCCGTATCAAGCCAGCGTTCCACCCAAATGAGGTCAGTGTTTGCTATAGCACATCCCTATCCACTCTGTCATAGGCCCTTTCCAAGTCCATGAACGCACAAAAAACCTTTTGGTTTTTTGGCCAAAAGGCCTCATTGCCTAATTATACTAATTTATACATGTTTCTACCAAAAAAAAATTGTATACTAATATATTCATCCTATACTTAAGTACCCACAGAAATGTCGCATCTGAACATATTAATTTCATAATCTATATTCAATGACACAAAATGGCGCCTCAGGAATAATTTGTTTTATTATTAATCTATAATACTTTTTTATTGATTAAGTGTCTTGTCAACCGATGAAAAGTAATTCCTTGGTTTTTACTGACATTTCTTGAATTATTTGTGCAATATCTAAGTACACACGACGGCATATTTTTATCAAGAGATTTTTTTAAATCAACACAACACGTATCAACTCCACAAGCGCCTAGCGAGTGACTGAGTAAAGTGCGGTGTATGCACCGCAGTTGAGTGGAACAGAGTAGCTGAATGCAGTGTCGCCTCTAGTACGTAGTACACAATATCTCAATGACTTTAGAACATAAACCTATTACATAGACTGTCTCATAGGGGGGGATATTTGTCATCGTTGCTACGCTTGGCAAGCGGGTTGGCAATCACAGTTTATTTTTTAAATTTTTTTTGTTTTTTTTTAGTCGATTTCCTGATTTGTTTCCTCTGTCGCCTCTTACGACATCAACGGGATAATATAGGGTAGTGAATATTCTTACACCACCACTATACGGTTATGTATATCTTCGTTTCTTAATTTCTTCGTATATCTGATATTGCAATTGATACTCAAGGTAATTTCAAGTATTAGCTAGGACAATTATGGAACTATCAGATCGGGACTCTTCAGCTGTCCGCCGCTAGATGACGTTAGTTGCAATCGACGAGAACGCTTGTTATTGATAATTTTGTACTAACTTTGTGCTAAAATATTAAAAAATTGAATTTTAAATTATTATAAATGATATTCCAATCAAAATATCCTGACGTGGATCGTAAAGCGATCGAGTTTTTCAATTCGAATTGATTCGGAAGAAGGCATTGAACCTAATTCTGAAACAACGCCAATTTAATCTAATTCGAAATCTATTTTGAGAGTAAGCCTGTAGTAGTGGAATTAAGTGTCGCGCTAGGTCTATCCCAAATAGTAATAATAATGTCCTCCAGACTTAATTTCGGTCACGGCGGCCTGCCTCAACGGAAGCTAGCCATCGGCGCAGGACAGGATTATAGTGCCCAAGTATACGCGCAAGCACAGGTGCACTCTCTATTCCCTTACTTTCTTAATCCGATGGGACGGTAAATCGACACGACCGGAGAGAGATCAGGCGCAGGATCAACGGCTTTACGTGCATTCCGAGGCACGGGGGTGAGACACCGCCAACTTCCTGACTTCGGGCAGCTACTGAAAATTTCTTGACAGAAAAGCTAAATAATTGATTGTTTGGCCCGACCCGGGATTCGAACTCAGGAACTCACGATTTGCAGTAGCGCTACTACAACCACTAGACCAACGAGGCAGTTAGGTCTATGCCTATGCAAACGTGTTCTTTCCTAGATATATTTTTAACATATTATAATGTGACCAGTGAACTAGATGGTAAATCGTACTGTCTTAGCGTAGTAAAAGCCAATTCATTCTTGCCTTGACGATACCTACATTGTAATCGCACGGAAAGACAGACGCTTGTCAACTTGACGATACCTACATTGTAATCGCACGGAAAGACAGACGCTTGTCAACTTGACGATACCTACATTGTAATCGCACGGAAAGACAGACGCTTGTCAACTTGACGATACCTACATTGTAATCGCACGGAAAGACAGACGCTTGTCAACTTGACGATACCTACATTGTAATCGCACGGAAAGACAGACGCTTGTCAACTTGCCGATACCTACATTGTAATCGCACGGAAAGACAGACGCTTGTCAACTTGACGATACCTACATTGTAATCGCACGGAAAGACAGACGCTTGTCAACTTGACGATACCTACATTGTAATCGCACGGAAAGACAGACGCTTTTCAACCATTCCAATTATTTTCTGTACGTATAACTAAACGCGAAGTAATCGTTTGGTTCGAATGCGTGGAATGTCGATAATAAAGGGACTAGCAATTTCTGCCTCCCTGGACATAAATCTAATTCTGCTTCTGATTATCATTTGTGATGACATCAATAACAATTTTTATTTATTTTATAATTCATTTAGAATAGCACTAAATTGCAATAATATTTGAGTTTAAAAAACACACACAACTAAAACGTCATAAGCTTTGATGATCTTAGTAAGAATATTAGATCATAGTCATGAAACTATACTGTCATCGTTTATTAATATGTCTGCATATTTTCAGATAGTTCAGAACGTTTGGGGGTGGGTGAAAACTGAAGAAATTAATTCCATTACATTCATACACAGATATTAAAAAAACTAGCTTATGTAAAAACGTTTTAAAACAGTCGTGCACAAACAAGCCGTTGCTCCTGCGCCTGATCTCTCGTCGTTATAAAAGAATTCTAATTTCTAATCCTAAGGAATAAATATATTTCATTTTAAATTAAATACTTGGTAGACGACAATATTAAATTTTGTGGAAGATTACAGAACCAGTAAGTTATATAATATAGAGATATTTAATACTTGCCAAGAAGATGCCGAAAACTAATTCAATACTTAGTATTAATCGTCGTTTATGCAAACAACAATTATAATACAATTTTACTGAATTACAGAAAACGTTAGCAAAAACTTGTTCAAACAAATGAGCCCCCATAATCAATAATTAATATATAGGTTTTAAGAGTGATATTGCCGTTTCATTTTGAAAATTCAAACACCACTTTTGCGAAGGAAAAAGAAATTATTTAATCGAAGAATTTATTATTATTATCTATATATTCTTCTATCTCAAGGAAAGATCATTATATTTTCGCCTTTGCGATAGTACTACGTAGTACTATTATTTATTCTGTGATAGTACTTAGGGTATCTGGACACTACGAAGTTCTATAAGGTATTTTTTATAGTTTCAGAAGAGCTTACCCGTTTGAGAACAAAACTTTTTCCATGTAGAAATTGTCTGAATTTCGGATAAAATGGCCAAAGATTTGGGCTAAGTCAGGCGACTATGAATGATAATGTATGGTTTCTTACTACAGGTCATGTAACATGAACACAGTTTGTCGAGAAAGTGTGATTTCTTTCGTTATTATGGAATGGACAAATAATAGAGAAGTTGATTGACGAGTAGGAGTTGTTTCTCAGAGAATTTAGACATCAATGTTCAAGTTTTTTATTATAAACATTTTCTGTTATTAATACACCGGATCCCAAAAAGCTATATGGAGTGAGGACCGTTTGGTTACCAAACTTACACTACATACTTTTTTTAGGATTGTCGTCTTCATGCATCTAAATGCATGTAGGTATTGGGCCTCGGGGTATACCCCATTGCCCGGATAGTCCTCATGCCCCATGATTATGGGACAGTCTTTGTAGCCTATTCTTGGCGTGGATGGTATGGTTTTTACCGTAGCCGGATAAGATTTTTCCCGTAGTTCTCCGACTACGGAAAAAAGGAGGTTATCGATGGAGGTTATCTAAGTAGGTCTGAGTTGGCCTTTCAGCGGCATTGGGGGTTGTTACTCGACTCTCTAATCGATATAGAGAGGAATTCTCTTGGAAGAGGTCGCCCGTCCGGGGGCCGAGTGTGCAACGGCGCAAAGCCGTTGAGATGGTCATGTGGCCCGTTGTCGGCACGATCGAACATGCCGCGCGCTAGACGGGCCACGAAGTCGGTGATAGTCTCGACTTTCAGATCGGCCGCTATCACGTCGTTCCGGACGTAGCGACCTGCTCCGACAATCGTCCTTAATGACAGGTTCTGCTGAGCCTGCAGTCGCCGCCTCAGAGGGTTGCTCAGAAGCGCGTACCAGGCCGGAGCAGCGTAGGTGGTAATGGTAAAATACAAGATGTATATCCGGAGCTTGGTCTTTATCGGAAGCTTGGATTCCAGGACCGGACAGAGCATCACCCGCGCACATCTGGCTTTGCGGACGACGAAGTCGACGTGCGCAGTTATGCGCAACGCCCGGTCGATCCGGCACCCGAGGTATGTTACGGCCTTCTCGTACGCGATCTTCTGGCCGTCGAGAGTCAGCGGAGGTGGTAAATTTCTGAGACAGCGAGTGAGCAGAGCGGTCGTCTTACCAACGTTGACGACCATCCTCCACTCGTTCAGCCATGTTGGCAGCAGGTCCAGCAGACGCTGCATTTTGGCAGTGGCTATATGGGCTCTTCTGGACGAGGTGAAATAGGCGCTATCGTCCGCGTATAGCGCCAGCTCAACGTCGTCCTCCCATTCTTCCAGCCTACCTGCCAGTGTTGGTATATCATTCGTGTATGCCGCGTACAGGACTGGAGACAAACAGCTGCCCTGTGGGACGCCGGCACTGATGGTTCTTGTTGCGGACTCGGCGTCCTCTACGCAGACGTAGAACTTCCTGTCTTCTAGGAAAGACGCCATTAACCGCAGCACAGCAGGGGGGACACTGGTCTGCTCGTGTAATTTATATAGTAATCCTGAGTGCCACACCCGGTCGAACGCTTTCTCGATGTCGAAATATCGTTGGGCGTCTTTCGATATGCGGCCACGATTGTACTCTACCGCAAGCAGGTGCAGCACTCTAGTCAGCTGTGTGACTTTAGAGTGACCCCTCCTGAATCCGTGCTGCTCCGCCCGAAGTTGGATGCACGGACGGAGACGTCTCAGCAGCAATCTTTCGAACAGTTTAGCTATGTGTGGTAATAGCGTAATCGGCCTGTAGCTGGCAGCTCTACGTGTGTCCTTCCCTGTCCTTCCCGGGTTTCGACAAGACGATAATTTTGCCTTTCTTCCATTCCTCCGGGAAGTGGGATGTCCGCAGTATCCCATTGTAGAGTCGACCAATCTCTACTAGGACTTTATAGGGCAGCTGTCGGAGTGCAGCGTTGGTAATCCCGTCGTGTCCGGGCGCCTTCCTCGGTTGCAGGCAGGTTACTGTCCTCCGCAGTTCAGCGGGGGAAATGAACCACTCTCCTGCAAGAGGCGGCGCAGGCGACGACAGGAACTCCTGTACGCGACTCTCCTTTATGGCATGGAGCTCCATGAACTCCGCACTTGCAGGATTCGGCATAAATTGCTCCTCAAAGTGCTCTCCTAGGATATCCGCTCTGCCCTTGGCATCATAGCAGCGTTCGCCCGCGCTTTTGGTCAGCGGGCAAACGGGAAGTCTGGTTTTGGTTAACTGTCGTTTCAGTTTGTAGAGTGACGCATTATGCTCATCCGCCTTCCATATGCGCCGCTCCCAGGCCTTTCCTCTGAAGGCCTGGACTGCAACCGACAGTTCCTCCGATAAGGTGTTGAGCTGCGCCTTCAGTCTTGGGCAGCGAGTACGCGCCCAGAACTTCCTTAGCGCTCTCTTGCGCCTGATCTGTACGCATATCTCTCGCGGCAGATCGTCACCCTTTCTGTAAGTCGGGACGATCGTAGAGGCCGCGTGGAGGGCCTCCTGGATGTTTTTGGTGATTCTAGTAGCAGCGGCCTCTACGTCGTCCGCTGTACTTATAGGTTGGTGGACTGGAGGTCTCGCCTGCAGATGTTGTGAGTAGAGCCTCCAGTCGATGCGTGTCTTAAATGCTCTGGGCGGTGTAGTCACCGCCTTAGTGCCAAGGGTTATCAGAATCGGGAGGTGCTGTGAGCTCAGGTCGTATAGCACCTCTACCACTACTGGGTAGTTGACGTTCCTAGAGAGCACGATGTCTAAAACATCCGGATGTTGCTTCGGATCTGTCGGAACGTTAGTCGGTTCTTCGTGACCTAAAACGTCGTAATTGTTCTTCTCAGCGTCTTCGTATAGTGCATGACCCAGCGGGGTGATCACTCTGGACCCCCACGCCGGGTGTTTGGCGTTTAGGTCCCCGGCGATTATAGTGGATGTTTCGCCTTCCATCACCGTCCGGAAGTCTGAGGAGCAGAATGGAGTCCCTGGCGGGTGGTATGCTGCGTAGATCCTTAGTTCCTCGCCCACCGCCTCCATTATTATGCCGATAGAGCGCATAGTCTGGTAAGGTGGTAGTTCCAGCTCTTGGTGGACGATGTCCCGCCTCACTAGGACCGCCGTCCCTCTGTAGGCGGCCCCTTGAGGGGTGACTTCGTCCCTTCTGTATAGGTGGTAGTTTGGCAGCTTAATATGCTCTTAGGATTTAATTTTGTCTCTCCTAGCAATATGATGTGCAAGTCCTGTTGCTGGGCGACTGTGCGGAGTTCATGCAGCTTCTGCTGTATTCCGGCCGGGTTCCAATAGAGGAGGCGCAGATTACTCTCCTCCGTAATGCCGGGCCAGTAGATTTGCCAGCGCCTTCATAATCGCCGTCACTGGATCTGTCCCGGCTCTGATATCGGCCAGGACTTGTGTGCCGACCTCGATGGCAATACCAACCAAACGTTGTATTGCGTCTGCTGTCTCGAGGCCGGCGGCAGGTGTTCTCCTATATGAAGGCGTTGGCAATTGTCTCGGGTGTGGCTGGTCCTGGTCCTGCCCTCTTGGCTTGTGGGTAGAGCGCGCTCTACCTGTAGAGCGGGCTCTATGTTCAGGTAGAGCCCTTTCTGGCACTCTACCCACGCTCTTGGTCGTCTCCCGAGTAATCTGCGCCTGTGAGACTACTGGTCCAGATGGTGTCGGGGTAGAGGTGACAGCCTGAGGAGGCTGCGACTTCTTTCTGCTCCTCTCCCGCCTCCTCTTCTTGGAGGGTTGCCGTTCTGTGGCATGGTTGGCGGGGGGCTGTAGAGTCGCCCCGGTGGTTGCCCTTGTCTCTGTGGGTTCCACCGTTTCCTTAGGTGTTACGGGTGGGGGGAGGGGCTGGTTGCCTGCCCTTCCCTGTGATGGTAACCCACCCGTCTTGCTGAATGGTGACAGCTTTTGGGCGACTCTGGGGGGATCTTTTAGGGTCCTCCGGGGGTAGCCCCGGAAAAGCAATCCCCTGCCTCCTAGCAGTCCTCCTCAGGACTGGGCAGCGGCAGTCGTAAGCCGTGTGGTTTTTGGAACAATTGACACACTTGGGTTCTTCCTCTCTACCCCGAGGGCAGAGGCTCGCAATGTGCTCCCCGGCACAGCGCACACATCTCACTGGCCTGAAGCAGTTGGCGGAGGCGTGCCCGAAGGCCTGGCATCGGTGGCATTGAGCCGGTCCTGCCTTTCTCTGCCAGGCCTCGATGACAACCCCCTCTCATAAAGAGGAGTTCGTCAACTTTGTATAAGTCCTGGAGCTGCTCCAGGCTCAGGTGATCGAGTTGGGCAAAGTAGATGCAGCCAGGTCTGCCTCTGCGTGGTGGGATTGCCTTGACGTATTTAATGGTTCCCCATTCCCCTTTTGCCCTTATAGCCTCCTCTATTGTCTTGGTGTCCGTGCCCATTGATAGACCCCGGATGCCCACTTTAGTGGGCTTGTCCTCCTTCGGGGTATAGCAATACCACGACAATGTTGGTGTTTCCTTAGTTAGCTCAACCATATAGGGCTGAACTGTACGGAATTCTTTGGCGCTTTGCGGTGTGAACCGTACGCCTTTCCCGAACGGACGGGCATTTAGAGAGTGGCCCAACATTCTGTTGAGTTCCTTAAAATGCCTCGTCCAGTCTGGTAGGCATTCAGCCACTATAGGTGGGTATTTGGTTTTCTCCTGGTCGGCAGGCTTATCAGTAGGCACTGCCGCCGGTTGTGGTGGTGTCGGTACTGCTGGTGCAGCTACCATATGGGCATAGCTGGTAGATGGTCGTTGACCATCATCCTGCGGGAGCCCGGACGGGTTGGTTGTCGCCACCGGCGATGATCGGCCGGCGGATTCCGCGAGGGTTGCATAAGTAGTTGACCCCCAGCTGTATGATTCCTCGCCCCCCTGCTCATACTGGGCCTAATCTTGGCTTCGCCGATCCGGTGATATGGAGCGGGTGGGGGGGGGTTGTGGTGGAGAGGGTAAGCTGTTAAGGGCCTATCCGTTGCCTCTTTTCGTATAAGAAGGCTTCGGTTTCAGGCGGGGTATGGCGTCTAGCCGTTTTCGTAGCCCGCTGCTGCTGGGGCGACGGTTCCCGCCTGACCGTGTGCTCAGACACGGCAGGCGTGAGCGCGGCGCCCGATGCGGGCTCCTTCCGCGGCGAGACTGGTTTCCTCATGGTAATCTGGGAGAACGCTGGTACCGTTCTTGTGCGCTCCGGGTTCGCCAGATCCCTGATGACTAAAGGTCTCTCCAACACTCCTTTCTTATCCGGTGGTACTCTTGACTTGGGGAGGGGCTCCCCCTTGTCCCTACCTGACATAATGAAGTCGGTTGAGTTCTAACGGCCCTATCTATATATGATGGTAATACTATATAAACGGCTATCGTCACTGTGGGCACTGCCTACCCCTTTTACTAGTAAAAGGGTTGGGGGAATTGCGATGGTGGCACTTTAGTACGCGACTGGGCACAGGATGCACGGAGCGCATAAAGTGCCAAGAATCACCTAGGGGCCGGTGACCTCGACGCCTCACGGAATCACGGGACTCAACGATCGGCGGAGATTGTCGAACCGGCGGTTATTTGCAGCCACTGCTAACTACGAATAACGCACACCTAGGAGATCCTTTTTTTTTAGGAGTAAGCTTCGCTTAAAAGCATCGTTTTATTATATTACATTTATTCAGCAGTGGCTTATCTTTGAGTATACTAAAAGTGCCTTTGTTGTATGCGATTATCGTAGAAAAGCAACTTTTAATTACAAGTAACTATTCTGTCCAAATCTCCCCAAACCTAAAACGATTCATCTACAAATGAACAATACAGAAATATTTTACATATATACATTAACTTAAAACTCTAATCGCACAGTGTATATCATATTCTTATAATTATTAAAAGTCACCTAAATATATAAAATAAAACAACCAAATATAATGCGTTTCCATGTAGTGGCGGTGTAATAATATCCACTAACCCATATCTTCCTGTGGGTGTCGTAAGATGCGACAGAGGAAAACTAAAGCAGAATATGGGCAGAAGTATCTCTCTGATAATAGCAAAATTACAATAAAAAGTGCGATTGCCAGCCTATTTGCCAAGCGTGGCAGCTATGGCAAACATTCTCCCGTGAGCAACAAACTGCACTTTGTGGCATTCCTTGGGGAATTCCCATATTCAGCAGTGGACTTGTGAATAGCTGTCGAAATAATGATGATGAATATGTATTAAAATAAAGGCTTTAAACTTGATTAAGAACATATAATATGCATCCATTTATACACAGTACCCATTTTTGTACAGTTGGGAAATCCTGGTGGACGAGTGAGAGGCTCAATGAACTTACGAGTTATTCGTGACTGAACTTTTAATTAAACTTCATTTTCTGTAGCATATTATGGTTGTATTACGAATGGGTTGGCTTGACCGGGCAAAGACCACGCTCTCACAGAATACTCGTGTAAAATAGCAGTTTAATGCTGCTGTGTTTCGTATGGTGAGTGTAAAGATCCGGAGACCCTTTTATACTGAAAACGACGCATTCCATCTTAGTCCTCCGGGGGTGACAACGCATTTGCATTTTGATTTTTAATCGAGGATAAATGTAGATGTCTATAGGCCACAGCATCCATTTACCATCAGGTGGACTGTGTGCTCGTTTGCCGACCTTATTCTATAAAAAAAGCTAGTATCTCATAAATAACTTAAAAACTTTCACTAGTATACCAATAAAATTACAGCTGCTCCTACGTCTTCAACCTTCCTTACATAATATCAATATTTGATATAAAATGTTAATGTAGAAACCAAAAATAAATTTTAATTCTAGTAATAAAGAATATGAAAATGAAATAAATAATACTATTATAAATGTTGTTAAGTGGATAATAAACAATAATCTAAGTATACATCTATCTAAAACTATGTTTATGCTAATCTACAATGTTAAAAGTAAACCGCATTTACTTGATATTAAGTACAATGGTAAAAAAAATTACAGCTACTGAATGTACTACATTTTTAGGTATTAGTTTAGGCAAACATTGTACATTGAATAAAACTAAATTTACGGATTTTATCGCGTTTATTTAACTACTTTTACTTATTTTTAATTCCCGACGTTTCGGGTGCTTTACAGCAACCATGGTCACGGGGGGGGACTGAGATGTTTGACGTCCCAATGTCATAGTTAGTCCGGCTACCTTCAGTTTTTGAATATTAATTTGTGGTCCGATTTACGCAAAACGAGCTTATAGTATCATGAAGTCTTGCAGTGGTATGCTTAGGTTTGGGTTTAATTTTGTTAATTATAGGATCCCAAGCAGGTGGCAGCACCCATCCATCTTCTCTATTGAAATTTGGATGTTTTTTAATTTCAATAGCCCCGCGTATCAACCTTGGTAGGAATCGGTGTTCTTTTGCGAGAATTTGTGGTTTATCAAAACGAATGTAATGATGGGGACGATCTTGAACATGATCGCAGACTGCAGACTTCCCGGAGCGTCGGTGCTTCACGTCAGCTATATATGACATATATGACATATAGATGCACATATAGATGCACTTAACGACATTTATAATAGTATTATTTATTTCATTTTCATATTCTTTATTACTAGAATTAAAATTTATTTTCGGTATTAAAATAGAAATGTCGTCAGCAAATAATATTGTATAATGTTTGATGTAATTTGGTCATTTATGTAAATTAAAAAACAGTAGAGGACCTAAAACACTCCCTTGTGGCACTCCGTAATCATTTGTTAAGTACGAAGATTTATATTTTAAAATGTCTTGCCGTTTTTTATCTTTTTGTTGTACTTCAACACATTGTTTTCTATCTTTTAAATAGCTTTGTATCCAGGAGTAAGCTGGCCCTCTTATATCATAAGCTTCAATTTTTTTAAGAGAATATCATGACCAACACTATCAAATTCCTTGCTCATATCAAAGTACACTGCAGAAATTGGTATTTTTCTGTTTATATAATCGGTTACGATTTTTATATGGGAAAAAGTTGCCAGTGTCGTAGATTTACCTTTTTGAAAACCATATTGCTCTGGTTTTAATATGTTAAACTTATTAAAAAAAGTCTAAAAGTCTTTTTTGCATAACTTTCTCATACAATTTTGATAATATTGATATTAATGTAATTGGTCTATAGTTATTAATATTATTTCTGTATTTTTTATGCAATAGTATAACAACGGATAATTTCAATTCTTTAGGAAAAATTCCCGCTTCAAGCGACTTATTAATGAGAAAACATAATACGTCTATAATTTTTCCTGGACACTTCTTTAAAACTTTTGTTTGTATTTCGTCACAGCCAGTAGATTTTGTGTTTTTAAGTGATGAAATATGGTTCTTAATTTTCGTTATATCACATGGCCTTAAATAAATACTAGATTGATTTCTTAGACTAGTTAGGCTTAATTTATCCGCACTATTATGTGATATTATAAGAGAATAGATGAAATGCTGATTAAGTGTTGTAACTAGTTCAATGGGATTTAGTATATTTTGATTATTGACTGTGAGTCTATCAATGAGATGAGATATGGATGTTGACTATTTTCTTTTATTAGGTTCCAAGTGGCTTTGGTTTTATTTTTTGAGTTAAGTACGTATTTGTGATTCATCTGCTTTTGTGCCAGTAAAATATTTTTTTTAGGATATTTCTATAAAGTGTGTATTTATTTTTGTTCTCGTGAGTTTTATTTTTATAATATTTATAGCGAAGTGGACGTTTGGTTCTACAGGAAATTTTTACACCAGTTGTAATGCCATTTTAATTTTTGATGAAAATTATTTACTTTGACCCTATTTATGGGAAAGCACAGCCTATAAATTAGTACAAAAGTGTCATAAAATTTTGTAAATGCTTTTTCTATGTTATCCTCCTCATATACGTCCAAGAATGATAATGATTTTAAGTGATTGCAGAAACTGCTAATATTACTTTCCGTGTATTGTCTTCTAAATATATAATAATGTCCAGGAGACTGTTGTATCGTTTAATAAAAACTTAATGTTTGCCCCGTGTGATCTGATAAACCTAATTCATGGACTTTTTCGATTGTGTCATGATTATAAAGCTACTATTTTACGCTGGTATTTTGTGAGAGCGAGGTCCTTCTCCGGTCGAGCCGACCTATTTGTGCTACAACTATACTACCAATATAACTGCAGCACGGCTCTACCACGTATATGAAAATCAACAGTCATCTTTGTCTTGAAAAAATTCTTAATATTTTATATTTCATTATTTCCCGTCGTAATTTTTGTGCGTATTACCCGTATAAATTAATTTCAATCTTTCACATCTGCCGTGTGTCCCATGTAAAGTAAAGTTACAGCCTATATACGTCCCACTACTGGGCACAGGCCTCCCCTCATTCCTGGGAGGGTTTCAGGGCAAGGAAGTGTCCGCTGCGCTGCCCCAATGCTTGTTTGCGAACTTCAAATGTCTTCGAAATATTTTTTTCCTTATTTCTCAGACATGCAGGATCCTCACGATGTTTTCCTTCACAGCCAAGCACGTGGTAAATCAGGACTTAAAATTGCAATTAACAATTACATTGGTGCTGGCGGGGATCGAACCCAGGTTACTCGCGTTCTGTTATATTTACAGCGAGTGTTAATCATCTAAGCTACCACGACTCACCCATATCAGGTGTCCCATAACTGGTCCCAATTTTTTTGTTTTATTGTATAATGGTGACAAACTAAAATGCATTAGTACTTAGTAAGAAGAATCTGTGACCCATAGACATCTCTTTTTTATAGAATAGGGCGACAAACGAGCACAGAGTCCACCTTATGCTACGTGGTTGCTGTAGCCCACAGACATCACATTAGGGATGTTCGATGAGCATCGATGTTAAAAATTAAAACATCGATGTCGCCACATGTCAAATATCGAAACATCGATGTCAATGAACCTATAATCGATTAATAAAAACTTGTGAACAATGCGACCTCGTGAAATCAATATCAACTAAATCTTTCATCTACTATTAAAGGTTTAGGTAGGTAACTCGTGAAATCAATATCAACTAAATCTTTCATCTCCTATTAAAGGTTTAGGTAGGTAAGGTGAATAATTCAGGATTCCTAAACGTATCGTCCACCAAAAAACATCATTATCGTATGTCAAACTTACAGTCAAGTGTGAACTATAATGTCACAGTAGTCACTGATTTTGCTTTGTTATTATTTCGGTATCGTTATCGGTTGTCGCCTAATAACTATTTTATGTAAATTGATAAGCGAATTAATTGCTTATTCCCTTACTGTCTATACCCACATAATTTTGAAACAATATGTACTACACAATTCAATTATATTTAGCTGTTTTTAGTTTGCAGAAAAATAATCCTGATATTGTATTTCACTGCATAGTGCATTTGACTGTGCATTTTATAAACGGTTGTGGATACTCACCGCTTGGCCTGCCTGATTTAAAATTGTGAACAAAGGTGACGGAAAAGTCTATTATTTTGTACTTGTATGAGATGTATGTATTGTTGTAGTTTAAATATGTAGTTTGTTATTTTTTTCTCTATACTCATATTTTTTATTTTGCAATAAGGAGTACCTGATATAAAACCTACGTCTAAATTGTTAATTAGATCTCATAGGTAATTTTTCACACCGGATTTATGGGTGTATCATCGGCAAAAAATGTAAAAAATGAAGTAGATGTTTGTGAACCATTTTTTTAAATTAATGTTTGACACTAAACTTTTTATTAATTTTAAATTAATAATAAACCATAAACAACATTATAAATTTTTTATTCATCTAATTTTAACCTATTAAACATGTGCAAAAACATCGATAATGGCCAACATCGATGTTTCGAGTAGAATAAACATCGAACATCGATGTTAAGCTATCGATACCAACATCGATATCATCATCGATGTTTCTACAACATCGATCATCCCTAATCTAAATCTATCCTTGATTAAGAATCAAAATGCAGATGCTTGTTGCTTCTTGTCACCCGTGAGGAATAAGATGGAATGCCTCTTTTCTAGTAAAAAGGATCTCCGGTTCTCTACACTTACCATACAAAACATAGCAGCATTAAGCTACTATTTAACGCTCGTATTTTCTGAGAGCGTGGTACTTCCCTGAGTAGTATAGTGATAGCACGAATGGGTCGAGCCGACCCATTCGTGCTATCACTATACTACTAATGTAACTGCAAAATGGCTACATTTATGCTTTATTATGTATCAATCTACATATGCATTGTTGGGTCTCGTTCCCAGTAAAAAGTGTCTCCGGTTCTCTACACTAACCATAGGAAACACAACAGCGTCAAGCTGCTATTTTACGCTACTATACTGTGAGAGCGTGGTCCTATCCTGATATAGGCAACCTGTTCTTTCTACAACCATAGCTACAGGGTACAGGGTCTACCACGTAAATGAAACTTATAATTTAAAATGTCGTACAAATTTATAAATACACAAAAAACAGCAATCATTGTGATTTGTGTGTATTTATAAAATTGAGAAGGGCAGCTTTTAGATTTAACTTATGGCTAGATTGTGCACCGGTAACTTTTGTTTTAGAATATAAATCCCTTTCTTGAAATAAATATATTCTCGTAGACAACTGTATAAGTATCCCTTTATATAAAAATCAGTTAATACGTGATGCTACGCTAATAGCATAGGTACATAAAGTCACATTACAGTACAAAGGTAACAAACGGCGTTTAGTGGCACTGAAAGGACGCGAATTCGAATCTTACTCAAAATAAGTGTAAAATTAAGGGAGTCCCACATTATCGACGCGGAAGCCGGTAGTCGACTCCTCCGAACGGTCGTCACAACGGCTATTCACATTCTTTTGGCGGAAATCGTCAATCATTCGGCAGTTGTCAAACGCCGTTCCGCCGCCCTCTGCGCCGTTCGGCTGCCGTCAGAGATGAAATCATGCAAACGGATCACCTCAACGCCATTTGTTCGGTAAAGGTAGCCGAATGCCGTTCGAAACGTTCACTTGCTTAAGTTTCACGCGTGAACGTGGGCTGCGATTAGCTAATCGGCAAACCGCTTCGACATCGCGTCACGTCGTTTGAATTAATCGGATAAGAATAGCATTAGCAACACTCACATTTCGGTTTCCTTAACCGACTAAAGCCAATTTCGCGTAGATAAATGTAGGGCCTCCCTAATGCAGACTCGTTGACAACCCGAATAATAAGAAGGAATGCCACGTTTCCAGTAAAAATATATCTGGTTCTCTACACTCACAATTCGAAGCATAAAGTTGCTATTTCACGCTGGTATTCGGTGAAACCGTGGATCTTTTCCGATCAAGCTGAACATACGTATTTTAAATCATTTACAACCAACATCATGGGTTGATTGGTAGCGAAAGCCTCAAGGTATAAATGCGCCCTTTACTACTACCTTTACTACCCTTTGTATTCTTTTTATTTTAAAGATGCAATAAAGAATAAATAAATAAAAATAAACATGGTTTTACGTGCATATGTATGTGGTTGTAAAAGAAAGAAAGAAAAAGGTAAGAATGAGTAGGTTTCAAAAACTCCAGCATTGTTTAGGCGTAAATAGAAATATACTCAGCGCTACGTTTATCTTTGTTGGGCTGAGCCTATTAAATTACACGTTCGATTAGACGTGACTCAAGCGGCCGCCATATTTCTTTCGTATTCGTCGTATTGGTAACAATATTGCCATAAAATGTAACCAAGGAAAGCTAGTAAAATCGTTTTATTTGTACTAACAAAATGGTCTAGGTTTACAATGTAGCTTTAAGCTCTGCAAATGAAATAAGTGTAAGGTTAATGAAAAGATAGATTAAAAATAGCAATTGAAAATCCGTTAAGTTGTTTAGGCTACATGAGATCATAAAAAAAGAACACTTATAAATATTTATACTCAAATCTAAGATGCTCCGGTATAATTGAAAAATTCTAATTACCTTTAAAAAATTGAAGATATTTAGAAAATTATTTTTAACAACATAATCAATATCTTCATCATCACAGCCTTTCACAAGTCCACTTACTTGCACTGATGAATAGAAGCTTCCACCAAGGAATGCGACAAAATATGTTCCGAAGCCAACCTGCATCTATCTACTTTCTCCATCTCTTACAAGGTCGTAGGTCATCGCTCTATCTAGAGGCTGTGCTACACTTCGCTTACCGGTACCGAGCTGCCACCCTTCAATTTTCAACGTAAACCAAAAAAAAAAAAATTAAAAAAAAAATTCTTTGTATAAAAGTTTCTGTAACTTAAACCACGCGCTTAAACATACTCGTACGTAGTAACGAAGTGCTAGGTATAAATGGCTGCCTTTCTTGAATCATAAAAGTGTTTACTGCTATATTGGCAACTTTTCAGATTATTTTCAAAAGATTTTATGGAGCTTGTAATGTATAAGTTATTTTTATTTCATTGTGACTTACATTATTTAAGCCAAATTTTGTGAAATTAATACTTAACAGAAACGATGTTTTAACCAATATATGCACTGCAGCGCATGGTCACTTACCCTTTGAGGCCTTAGATAAAATGCCTCAACGCCAACGTAAGACTTTCTTACCGGAACGACCGGAACCTTGGAGTGGGTGCGCAGCCTCCGACTCGAAAGTTTTGTAGAAATTAGTGTGTAGCTTCGGATATATATGGACCATCTATATGTTGTTTATATAATGTGTGAAAATACCTTATCCAGTCCAAAAGGTGGCTTATAGGTATCAGAATTACGTAATCAAAAATTTTTAACATTATACTGTTAATAAATATACAAATGTTATTATTATTTAAAATATGAGTACACGTCTTTTTCTACTATTTACTTAAAACTCAGCAAATTTTCGAAATCTTACAACACCGTCAATGACGGTGGGATTTTTGAACGTGCAGGTGGCGTGGGGG
Source organism: Parnassius apollo (assembly GCA_907164705.1). Lineage (NCBI taxonomy): Eukaryota > Metazoa > Arthropoda > Insecta > Lepidoptera > Papilionidae > Parnassius > Parnassius apollo. The sequence continues at coordinate 74,519 of CAJQZP010001248.1, forward strand.
TGGTATTGTTACCCGACTGCCGCCTGAGCTTAGTTTGCCCATTGAAATAAATTTTATTATATTTTTTCCGGGGTAATGTTTTATTTGATCTCTGAAAAGGGTTAAATGAACAGAATTATACCACGACTAGGTATCGCCTTTGCGGATCTCGATTTTTAATATATGTTATATTCTATTGTCAATAAAAAATAAGATGCTGAAAGCTGATAGAAATCAATCAGCGAACATGCTGAAAATGCATGATGTGTGTAACCTTAGTTAGTATAGTCATTAACTTTTTGTTAAATAATAATTAATCTAAAATTATATTATAATGTACTTATTTTCTTTTCTTTTTTAGTTATGAAATATACTTTATAACCAATACATCGTGTAACAGTAGTATAACAGTATCTGCTAACTCATATTACTCCCAGGGAGTTCTAAGGGGAAAGGAAGAGTAAAATTACATGTTAAAGCCAAGCTTACGTGCTAGAGGTACACTGCAGGTACATTAGAGCAGTAGCATAAATTGGTCGGCTCGACCGGTGAAGGACCACGCTCTCACAGAATACCAGTGCAAAATAGCAGCTGAATTCTGCTGAGTTTTATATAGTGTGAACCGGAGACACTGACACTAGAAACGAGGCATTTCATTGTAGTCTTCAGCGGTGACAACACATCTGCGTTTTTATTATTAACCTAGGATAAATGTAGATGTCTATATCCACTTACCATTTGGTTGACTGTATTCTTTTGTCATCTTTATTCTATTATCAAGAACTAATTTAGGGTGCTTTGGTAGCGCTGTTTTTGAGTTATTAATAAATTTTATATATACACCGTAAAAGTCCGGTATGAGCTCCTTGCGCAACCTATCGACATTTAATTGAATGACTAAAGGACAACTCGTCAACTCGTTGAATGTAACGTTCAACGTCTTGACTGAATGATATTCAGCCGCTGCGTCTAATACAACATGGCAACTATACTGTAATATCAGCGACGGTAGGTTAGCGGCTGGGGTGGCTCTTGGGCCGTCATCAAAGTTGGAGTTGAGTGACGCTTGTTCAATCAACGTTCGGCCTAGTCATTCAATTAAGTGTCGTCAATCAATGAACGCGCTAGTCATTCAATCAAATAGCAGATTCAACCAGATGACTGTGACATATGTATTTAAAATATTACCTACTCGTCCTTTTCAGGTTAAATCCTCTTTTCATTTTCGAAGACGTCATAGCTACAAGACGAAATACGTTTGCACCTAGGGTTCATCATCACCAATTGGATAAACCAATACACTATATTGATTGCCTTATTATTTAGAAACTCATTCAGAATTTTTGATAATTCGATTTTTTTACATTGTAATCGTGCACTTAGGTACTTTACTTACTAAATTTAAAGGGAATTCGTATTTTTTAAGTAGATAGCTAGTAAGGGACATATTTGAGGATATAATTACTGAGAGGGACTTTGTACTCTTACATGTGGGAATTCAAAAAATATACAGATGTGGATCAAGACCACCCTTACTCTAAAATCGAGTTCGGCAATGAACCGTAAGTGAAAATAATTTGAGATGCTTTATGAATGAGAGCAAAGGTCTCAATATACAACTGAATCATTAAAAAAAACAATTTTTTTCTGAATATAGTTTCACAGTAAGTGGGACCTTTTTAGCCGATCTCAAAAAAAGAAAAGATACTCTATTCGATTGTATATTCTTTTTGTATGAATGTCAGGAGATGTCTTCGTAAGTTGTAAATCAATTTTAATGATGATGTCATTATTATATTTCTTTACCCACTTTTATTTCAAGGGTGGTCCCATATAAGCTTGAACTCAGTGTGAGAAAATAGGGTATGAAATATTTAATATGCGTATTCAGACGACATTCGAGCTTGTGATTTTTCTTAGTCCTCTCAAAAGGGTCAGAGACTAAACTTTTAAAAAGTAAAGCCAACTTCAAACAAGTCTTTTTTAGTAGGTTTCACTCTATCTGAGCTTCGACTAGGAGCTATTATGTGGGAATTATATAAGTCTATTTTTAGTTCTTTAATGTAGTCTTGTACTTTTTACTGAAAGTCTATTTCTTTTACTTATTTTAGTTTTTTACTAAAATGGAACCCCGCCTTTTTCTATTGAAATTGTTTTAAAACCCCGTATAAGCACATTTTGACCAATTACTAAAGATAATATATTATATATTTTCGTAACTGATTTTTCCCATACTTATGGTTTTTTTATTTGTACTGTTTAGAATTTTTTGTATTTCCGTACGTCGAAATGTAAGTTGTTTCAGTGTATGAAATAAAAAAATATACAAACGAGTGGCATGGGACAAAAATTTAACATACATACTGTAACTTCTATTTAATGAAGATAAATTGTACATTGCAGTCTAGCTATGTTATTTATTCTCTTCGTCGCCCTGTCCTTTAGTAGAAGAAGGTAACTTCGGTATTTCAAAACTTCGAATATTTTATTATCATGGACAAGTAATGTAGAAGTCTATGGGCATTTACTACAGGTAGACTATGTGCTCGATTGTTACCCTTATTCGGTAGAATAAAAAAAAAGTTAATTTTGTCTATAATATGTTCATGCTAAACATGTCATTGCGCTCTACTCAACACGTCGAGCGAGTCCTCGCAATACATGTTTAAAGTTTTAAAAGGACGAATCGCGAACTGGAAAACTCAATTTGATACAACGAACGGCGAGTTTTATATTCATTTGGAAATAATTTCTTCAACTCAGATATAATTTTAAGAATAACGCAAGTTGTCTATATACTAAAATAATTTGAGTTGTATATAAGATGACTTTGAAATATAGGGAATTACCATGCTCTCACATAATACTAGCGTAGAATAGCAGCTTAAGCTGCTGTATATTGTAAGTGTGAAAATCGGAGACCATTTTTACTGGAAATGAGGTATTCCATTTTAGTCTCTGGAGTGACAACGGATGTGCTACGAATGTAGATGTCTATCGGCACAGTATCCACTTACAATCAGGTAGACTGTGTGCTTGTTAGTCACTCTTATTCTATAAGAAATAGATGTTTTGAAAAAAAAAAAGTATTAAGGGTGACAAACGTGCACACTGTCCACCTCATGGAACGTGGATACAACAATGATCCCTATGGACCTAATTAGTAGTTACTTATATACATAAGAATATATTTATTTATTTATAAAACATCATAAACCAAGAAATGGTGTATATAAAGGATTCCATGCATGATTTATTCTCTATAGATTAACCTTAAGAGTGATCCGTCCGGAGCTGGTCTGGTTTTCTAGACTTTTTACTCGAAACGCAGCAGCATTACGCTACTATTATATGCTGATATTCTCTGACGGTGTGGTCCCATATGGTTCGATTCAAATTCTTTCTACAGCCATAAAATATCTGCAGTGTGGCTTAACCGCATACAAAATCGTCAACTCACCTGCCAATCTTAAAGATTAACAAACTAGCAAGAGTAGGATAATGACGAGGGTAACGAACGAGAAACAAAATTCGTGGATTCGAATCTACCATTCGACTAGCCGTGAGCCACTAAGCAAGAATTAAAATTGTAGTTAGATTGGTTAAAGGGAGTATGTGAGTATGGTAGTATTGTTAATAGCATTGCTAGTATTTTTTTATTCTCTCTACTAGCTCTAACCCTGCTCTAAATTAACTACATTGTTAAATAAACCGGTGATCTAATTAAAACTACTTTTACGGATTTTATCGCGTTTAATTTTAATTGATTTTTAATTCCCGACGTTTCTTTTCCTGAAACGTCGGGACCCGTCACGGGGGACTGAGGTGACTGACGTCCCGATGTCAATGTTAACCCAGAGTACCTTCTGCTTTTTAATTATTGTTTATGGTCCGATCTATGCAGAATGAACTTACTATCGGACCAGATCAGACCATACCTGATTCTGAACGATAAAGTGTGAAGTTGTGTGGCTTGCAAGAAGATGTTGTGACATGGATTAAGAAGGAATGTTTCGGAGACTACGTGTCCAGTAGAAGGAATAAATGAGGAAAGAGTGACAAGGCAAATTTATGCTGCGAAAGAGAGTGACAGAGTCTGCAAGAGATACCTTGAGCGAAAACTTATCGACAAAATTCGCTGATGTTGTAATTGGATAAATTTAAGATGGGCCAATTAAGAGAACTCTTAATCGACAAGAATGTATATGTAGGAATAGAGATATGATAGTAGCGAGAGAAGTGTGTCAGGATATTTGCCTACTCCTTTAGGTAACAGGCGTGAAAATTTTGTACGTTATATGAAGTGCCTTTTTATAAACTCTGTTATGGACCGAGTGGTTAATAAGGCATTATTCGTAATGTCTTTACAATTTCAAAAATGTTCAATATAAATAAGCAATATAATAAAAACAATTAAAGTAATTATGTTGACAAGGCTTTATAAATAAAGTCCATTAACTTATTGAGCACAGTAATAAAAAGATAGGTTAGGTTAAGTTGGGTTATGACCAAACAATGTGATAAATAATGAAGTTTAAATCAGTTTTGGTTACGTATACAGATGTCATTTATAATGACAAGACAAAGTCAAACCGCTGCCTGCCAGACCGATTTCTTAACTAAAATGAAAGCCAAGCAAAGCCAAAAATACGTGTGGCATTCGGTGACTGCCGCGGTAAAGCTATTGCATAGCATTTTTTATCAACTTATGCAATTATAATTATTTATTTATTTTATTTATGCAGTTAAGTCTTTGATATTAAATCAAGTTACACTTTTTGAGAGTGGTGACCGATAAGAAAACAATTTTTTTTCTCTTATTGAATAAATGAGAAGTTAATATTGTTTAAAATATTTAATATCTTACAATACATGTAGGTTATTCAGGAATTTTTATCATTCAGTTAGCAGCTAGTGTACACGTATACGTCTAGTCGCACGCACACAAACACCGTGCCGAACTCTGCCGAGTGCCGAAGTCTGCCGAACTGAAACGACGTTAGACGATGCACGGCTTTCAACGCCACACTTCCGTGCCCGTCGGAGTGGGGAGCGTGAGGTTTTTTTTTTCGTTACGGAATTTCTGGATTCGGTCTCGCGCTCAAGGCCCGCGATAGAAGCTATGCAATAGCTTAAAAAGCAAACCTACGCTTTTTTATCTTTAATTGTTTTGTCTTTTTTTCAACATATATTAAATATTTTTATTCTTGGCTGATCTACGTATTTTAGAGAAATGAATAAATTTATGGCATAATGCAAGCATTTTTTTTAATTTATTTAGAGAACCACAAACAAGCTTACAATATATCTTATGCTAAAGCTTATGTTCTATTACAATTTCTTACTTATTATAAATTCATAGACGATGGTCACACATAGAGTATAAAAAATAAGATAATTATGTGAGGGACCTAGTTTCGTAAAAGAAAAGTACCTTAATTTCTAAAATATTATTTTAACATATATTAGAGGATAGAGTTTAAAGTTTAATGTGTTAGTGTGTTAGCATAATATGTGCGCTCGCATACGAGCGCGCGCGCGTGCGTGTGTGTGTCTTTATGCATGTACATTTATGTAGGTCATTGGTTAGATGATATATAATTAGTATTAGTTTAGGTCTTTAAAAAGATATTAAGTGTTTAACAGCAAGATAACTAGCTGTCTGTTATAGGATCTGGTACTGCAAGAAAATATATCTACCAAATTAAATTTTTTGTTATATGTGTCAAAAACACGATGAAGGGGCGATCGGATACCGGCGTTTGTCCGAGATCTTGGCACAGCATTGTCTTACTGCTGTAAATTTCCGTGGCAACACGTCTAAATTGTAAACGAAACTTATTCATTCTTAATTGTATTGTTTATAATAAAAATAAATGAATAATAGTACTTATTTAATGCATTTTATTAGACTATTAAAACTATCAGACATTTTTTTTATTATGAACTTGTAAAAAAAGTATCGAATTATTATAAAAAGTGCTCTGATCATCACTTGACACGGGTCCGTAACACGTACATAATTTGTTAAATAATTAAATATGGTACTTTAAATAATTAAATATGGTACTTTAACCTTTTTAAAGTAAATCTTGAGTACCACTGAGACGAATATAGAGAGTTTATTTAACATCAGCTAAAACACAACAATTTGCCATCTCTTTGTTCTCGTCTTTGAGAAAAAGCTTTTCTTTTGAGACCTCGTTTCCATGATAAGTTTAAGTGAGTGCTCGTAGCATAACGCCGCGTCGGTGGTTAAAGTGATAAATTGATAACTTCATACATAATTCGTTCGTTCGTATTCGTTCGTGTACATGTAGGCTTAGACCAACTAACTAAGATAGATGGAGCGCCGGGTAGATTGCAAGTGATGCCAAAACCAAGACAAAATCATGCACGTATATACATATATTGTTAAGAACACGCACTCACACAAATATTTTTTACTTATTGAAAAATTATATCGACGGTAAAAATGTAATAGGGTATAAGCAACAAAAACCAAATTGTTCAGGAGAGCAGTTTAAAGTTTGAAATTGCAGAAAAATGGGCATAACTTTTCTATTTATTGCTGTACAGAAAAAATGGAAACAGCTCTAAATTCAACAAAAGTAAAAGAATTAATTAGCTTTTTTACTAATTTGATTCAACGTTATTTTATGTCACGTAAATCAATTGTTCCTATTTTTCATATGAGGTAATTCGGCGAAAGTTACATCTACACAGAAAAAAACGAAGAGTATAGAGGACTTAACTACATTTGATATCCGTATACCAAGAGGTTATAGGGCATGAGTCACAAGAAACAGCGGCTAGCATAAACATCGTGAGGATGTTAGATATTAGTGACACTGAAAGTCGGTTGAAAAAACAGGTAATGTGGCACTTTCACACATCATGATTTCTATACCAAGAGGAAAAAGAGAACATCCAACATACGGCATTATCTGGGCAAACGATAATGTGTAATAAACGTCACGTATTAAAAATAATAGATTCACTTACAACATGATTCGCCTTTAAAATAAGACTTAAGCATCATCATCATCATCATTACAGCCCTACACAAGTCCACTGCTTAACATAGGCCTCCCCCAAGGAACGCCACAAAGCACGGTCCATCGACTTCCTGCATGTCTTTCCAGGTCGTCACTCCATCTAGGGAAGTCATCTGCGGAGTCGCCCTTTTTTAACATGGTGAAATTCCTACGCATACTCGCCTCGCGGGGGCAAGGATGGGTTATGTCGGATTCGCACCGACTAAAACCCCATTTTTTTTTTGAAGAAGGGGCAAACGAGCATGTGGCTCACCTGATGTTAAGTGACTACCGCCGCCCATGATCAACCGCAACACCAGGAGAATTGCGGGTGCGTTGCCGGCCCTTTAGAAAGGAGTAAGCTCTTTTCTTGAAGGTCCCCAGGTCGTATCGGTCCGGAAAAATCGCCGGTGGTAAACTATTCCACAGAGAGGTTGTACGTGGAAAAAAACTCCTTGTGAAACGTACAGTGGTGGACCGCCAAGCATCCAGATGGTGTGGATGGTATCGGGACGTTTGACGTGTAGTGCGTTCACGAAATTTGGCGGCTGGGATTAATCCGAACAATTCCTCAGAGCACTCCCCGTGATAGATGCGATAAAATACGCAAAGAGATGCAACATCTCTTCGCAGCGCCAGTGAATCGAGCCGATCGGAAAGCACTCGGTCGTCGACGATTCGAGCCGCTCTGCGCTGGATGCGGTCAAGTAGAAGAAGCTGGTACTGGGGAGCCCCAGCCCAGAGATGGGAACAGTATTCCATGTAAAGTTGCAGGCGGTGTGCCGGCATGAAATACTGTCCCGCTCTGCTTAGCACGCCAAGCTTTTTAGAGGCCAATTTGGCCTTCCCTTCCAAGTGACCACGAAACTGCACGTCACTCGATATGTCGACGCCGAGGATTCCGATACTGGCTGAGGCAACAAGGGGGAGTGCCTTGAAACTGAGGGGATACGACAAAGGGGTTCTTTTTAGCGGTTAACGCGCAAACTTGTGTCTTCTGGGGGTTAAACTGGACTAGATTTAGTCGCCCCCAATCCGAGACTTTGTCCAGCAGAGACTCGACTTCAGACACAAGTTTGTCCCGGCACTCGGAGACGTTTTCCCGAGAAATATTGGCTCGGCCGGTGTAAAGAGCATCACCAGTGCTGTCATCTGCATAGCAATGAATGTTACGGGTATGCAATATGTCATTGATATGCAGAAGAAACAGGCGTTGGCGATAGCACACAGCCCTGTGGAACACCAGCATTAATAGGCTTGCAATCGGAGCTTGCACCGTCTACAACGACCTTGATGCTCCGATCTGCAAGAAAGCTGGTGATCCAATCGCACAATTTCTCGGGAAGCCCATAAGGAAGGGAGCTTCGAAAGAAGCGCTTTGTGCCAAACCCGATCGAAGGCCTTCGCAATGTCCAAACTAACGGCCAATGCCTCCCCCTTGAACTCTACTGCCTCCGCCCATCTGTGAGTTAGGTAGACCAGAAGATCACCAGCTGACCGAACACGGCGAAAACCGTATTGGCGGTCACTAATCAGCTGGTGATCGTCAAGGTACCTCATGAGCTTGGCAGTTTACAATGGACTCCATTGTTTTGGAGAACAAGGAGGTGATGGCGATTGGCCGGTAGTTGGACGGGTCAGAGCGGTCGCCTTTTTTTAGGGATCGGGTGGACGTAAGCCGTCTTCCATGATTTTGGGACTACGCCTAGGGAGTAGGAGTACCGGAAAAGACGCGTTAAAACCGGTGCCAACTCTGGAGCACACGTCCTCAGCACAATTGGGGGGACTCCGTCAGGCCCACTCGACTTGTGGATGTCCAGGGAGAGGAGTGCTTTGCGAACCGAGCGCTGTGTGAAGTGCACTTCCGGCATGGAGCACTCACACCGCGGGATGGTCGGCGGAGTACTCCCCCCGTCATCGAGAGTCGAGTTAGACGCAAAGAAAGAGCCTAGAAGATCGGCTTTCTCCTTTGCGGTATGGGCCAGTGAGTCGTCCTCCCTGTGCAGAGATGGAAGAGATGGCTGACAGAAATTCCCCTGGATAGCCTTGGCGATAGACCAGAATGCACGGGTTCCAGAAGGAAGGCGAACTAGTTTCTCGCCAATTCTGCCTATGTGCTCTGAATTTGCCTTGGCAATGAGTCTTTTGAAGGACCTAGAGGAGGAATTATACTTCTTTTTTAGAACGCTGGTGTTTACATCCCGGGACGCTGATGCATCAGCCCAGGCTTGGTAGCACTCCTGCTTATAGCACGATGCTATTTTACAGGAGCAACCAAATCATGGCTGGGACTTGCCTCCAATGGGCTGTATCCACATTGGAGGAAGGAATAAAAAGTTCCATACCCTGAAGTACCACATCAGCAACAGAATCCGCAACAACGTTGGGATCATCCGGCGAGAAGCAAACCCGCCCCTAAGGGTAGGATGCAAAGAAAGACCGCATCCCATCCCAATCGGCTGATCTATAGTGCCAAACACGGCGGCAGCCTGCAGAATGCAACCGCGATTTCAGCGTGAGTGGCACCACACTCCGGACTAGATAATGGTCCGAGGAGCTTAAAGGGGCGTCGACGGAAATCTGATATCCGTCCGGGTGAGAGGTCAGCAGAAGGTCCAACAGGGAAGGTGCATGATCCTCCACATCTGGAGTCCGCGTAGGTGAAGTAACCAGTTGTGTCAGACCATATGCCAAGGCAAAATCATGAACAGATCTCCCCGCATGATCGGTTAAACGTGAACCAAGCCATTCGGCGTGATGGGCGTTAAAGTCGCCGAGGATCACGATCTCTGCGGAGAGGATCTAAATGTAATCCCATGATGTTCACCTTCGTTGCATATTGGCGGGGCCACGGGAACGTTTTCGCACATATCCGCGGCACCATCAGCGCTGGCCGCCCCATGGCGGCACCTTCAAACAGAAGACGACTACTTCTCCCCGTTCTCCTTCCCAGGTAAGGCGCACTAGAACACATGGCGCACCTTCCTCCATGGCCTTTAACTAAACCTGCGCAACGGACGCCCCCGTGTCCGATTGCGTGAAGGCTATGAGGTCAGGAAAAACGAGTACTCAGAAGCACCAACCTTCCCGACCCCAGCGGCGGATCTGGTCTATGGCTCCACCGCCAACCAAGATTCGGCTGCGGAGGGTAGGGAGAGTGGCGCCTCGCAATACCAACCCTCCTCTCCGCCCGCAGCCCCACCACCACCGCATCAACGGTGCGGCCCCAGACCAGACTCCTCTTCCTCCGCGACTCAACCTCGGCTGCAGCGGTAGGGGGAAAGGACACCCCTCTCACCACAGCCCACCAGCGCACATCTGAATTGGGCTTCTTCAATACGAGCTGTATTGTAGTTGCGTAAGTCCCGCCGCGTGTATTTGGAGATATGTCTGTCTGTTTGTTGCCTGTATGCTGTCAAATATGTTGAGGACTGCAGCTTCATTTCACGACTAACAGCCATGAGATAAAGAGTATGATCGGAGAGTTTTTGTGTTATTCTGTGGTGGGTCTTGTAGAACTTCGCTCCGAACGCATGGACAGTTTCCACTAGCTTGTTATTCATATCGTCCACTGCATTGCAAGGCAGGCATTCTATCTTGGTCCTCAGGGGTAACAAAACAACTATATTTCGATTATTATTTTAAGACAGATGTGGGCGTTTATGGGTCAGAGTATTCACTTACCACCAGGAAGACTGTTGTCGTTTTTTAATTATAGAATTTTTATTTAAAGAAAATTACATGAAACAACAATACATGAAAATGTGAAATTTTTAGTTTTAATTCCAAACTGAATTTCTCCACTACGTCGACAAAGAAATTTCCCTTTGAAAACTAAAGATTTGTTGAGTTCAAATAGTTGAGCTAATACGCAGTGCTCCGTCTATCTTACTTTGTTTTTCTGAGCTAGTAGGTGAATGATTTACAACCTTTGTTATAGTATGATTGACTTTGAAGCAAAGTGTGAATATAACAAATGATACGCAATAAAACTTATCTACGTCCTCGCGATTTAGTATTATTTTATATTACATAACATAAAAATGAATATTGTTTTGTTTGTTCGTCTTCTATACTTTTTCATACCATTCATTCAGTTAAAATGAATATATGTAAGTATTATTTACTCACTTGTAGTTTTGTGGAAAAAAAGAAACAATATATTATGTTTCCTGATATTTTGTTCGTATTCTATGCATTTCGATACCATTCATATGATTGCGGTGAAACTTTGGTGAATTATTGTACGTGCCCGCTAAAGTTTTGAGTTATGTTTGTTCGATTTCTGTATCTTTGTACGATTTATTTAATTAATATGAAACTTTGGCGGGTTGTTTTACGCGCCTGTCAACTTCAGTTCAATTGCTGATAAAAAAGAGACATTGAAATGTATGCTGGGAACAGGTATTACTGAAAAATAAATAAAAATGAGAATGATTTATACTAGAAAATTTAACGATGAATTCGTGACACTTTAAGGGCAAGCGCTCGCCGCAAATTTTATAGTACGGGAGCAGCCTGGGTATGGTCGCCGGCAGCACCGACGTTGTGAACAACGTGTTCGTTGATGCAGGAAAACATTGGGAGAATACCCGTATGATTTAGAAATAAGAGGAATATTTTTAAAAGCATAAAGACGTCTAATGTACGTACTGGGGCAGTACAGAATACATTTTCTTGCCTTTTAAGTTTAACAAACTGATATATAGTTTACGAGATGGTAGTCGGATGCTGTAGCCGATAGACACCTAAATTCTAAATAAAAAATCAAAATGGAAATGAGTCGCAACCCTAGACAACTAAATGGAATTCGTCGTTACAAGACAAAAGTATTTTACATTATTGTCACACATAGCAGCAATATAAAACTATTTTGCGATAGAATTCTGTGTGAGCGTAGTCCGTCTCTGATCGAAACAATTAATACATCTTGCCACTATAAAAAAAGGAAAATTTAAATTTAAAAAAGTCTACGACTTGCAGCAGTTCGTTCGTTCGTTATCCTTACAGCCCTTCACAAGTCCACTGCTGAACATAGGCCTCCCCCAAGTAATGCCACAAACCACGTTCCTGAGCCACCTGCATCCATCGACTTCCCGCATGTCTTACCAGGTCGTCACTCCATCTAGTGGGGGGTCGCCCTACACTACGCCTACCGGTACGAGGCTGCCACTCGAGAACCTTTCTTCCCCATCGGTTATCGGTTCTTCGAGCTATATGGCCGGCCCATTGCCAGTTCACCTTACTAATCCGTTGGGCTATGTCGGTCACTGGTTTTACTGCGGATATTCTCATTTCTGAGTCTATCACGCAGAGAAACTCCGAGCATAGCCCTCTCCATAGCTCGCTGACCGTCCTCATGCGGCCAGCAGTGAAGGACCACGTCTCAGATCGAGGTATACCTGACGAGAAGATGTTTCCTAATTACCCGAACGCTGCCCAGCCGAGTTGAATCCGTCGATTGACCTCTCGGTCGAAGTTGGACTTACCTAGTCGGATTATTTGTTCCAGGTAAACCTACTCGTCAACAACTTCGAGCATGGTGCTCCCAACAACTACCGGTATTGGTGTGACATGGACATTAAACATGATCTTTGTTTTGTCCATGATCATCTTAAGACCTATCCGTTGGGAGACACCATTGAGGTCATTGAGCATAGTGCTAAGGTCCTCCGGCGATTCTGCCATAAGAACTATATCGTCGGCAAATCACAGGTGAGTGATGTACTCGCCATTGATGCTAATACCGTATCCTTTCCGGTCCAGTAGCTTGAAAACGTTTTCCAATGCAGCGGTGAAGAGTTTCGGGGATATCACGTCACCCTGTCTTACACCTCTCTGCAGTTGGATAGGTTTCGAACTCTGGTTCTGTACTCGGATAGCCATCGTAGCCCTACTGTACAAACACTTCAGCACTTCGATATAGCGATAGTCAACTTGGCACCGCTGAAGGGACTGTAGCACCGCCCAAATTTCGACGGAATCAAAGGCTTTCTCATAGTCCACATACGCCAGGAAAAGTGGCAGATTGTACGCTTCGGACTTCTGTAAAATCTGCTGCAGGGTATGTATGTGGTCTATGGTACTGAAGCCTTTTCGGAAACCGGCTTGTTCGGGAGGCTGGAAGTCGTCGAGTCCGCGTGCGAGACAATTCGTAATGACTCTCGAAAACAGCACGTAGACGCGGCTCAGAAGGGAAATCGGTCCAAAACCAGAAAGAGCCAACTGTCAAAGCTGAAGACTGAGTGTGGCAACACATTTTCCGGGACACCTGAGATTCTGAGTGAGAATGAGAGGTTCTATGGGCAGCTGTACACATCCTCACCCGGGGCCCTGCCGTTTTTAAGGTGCTGGAAAGCTATTCTAATCTCGCTCAGACTGACGTCCGGGATATCATCGGAATAGTGTCGGATAAGACTTGCTCTTGGATCATTACTCACACTTGCGTGTGGCTCCAACGATGTACGCAACTGCCTATAGAACCATTAATCTCACTCAAAATTTCAGGTGCCCCGGAAACGAAGCAGCCACACTCGCACTTCAGCTTTGACAATTGGCTCTGTCTGGCAGTCTGATCTCTGGAAAACACAGTGTACAGCTGCCCATAGAATCTCTCAATCTCACTCAGAATCTCAGGTGTCCCGGAAACTGTGTTGCCACACTCAGTCTTCAGCTTTGACAGTTGGCTCTTTCTGGAAGACAGATCTCTGGTTCCGCTCGATCGTCTCTTTAATACGAGCAGTATTAAAGTTGCGTAAGTCTCGCCGCATGCATCTGGAGATCTGTCTGTTCAGTTGACTGTATGCTGTCAAATCTGTTGACGATTGCAGCCTCATCTCCCGTCTAACAGCCATGAGATTAAGAGTGTGATCGGAGAGTTTTTGTGTTGTTCTGCGGCGGGTCTTGCAGAACTTAGCTCCGACCGCATGGACAGTTTCCACGAGCTTGTCATTCGTATCGTTCACTGCATTGCAATCTTCTAGGCACTGAAAGTGGTTACGTAACTCGAGCTGAAAGGTTTCGGGATTCTGGATTAGAGCACGAGGGGGACGGAGCGTTGACTTCATTAGACGAGACCTCTCCAACTTAACGTTTAGGTTCAGTGTGCCTCTAACCATTCGGTGATCGCTGCCAGTTTTCATCCTTGCGATCACTGAGACATCACTGAACAGTTGGCGTCGGGTCGTCATAATGAAGTCAATCTCATTTTTGTCGAACCGTCGAGGCTCGACCAGGTCCACTTCCTGTGGGGCCGCTTCTGGAAGAAAGAGTTCATCATAAAGAGTCTCTCTTTCTCCATAAAGTCAGCCAGCTTCCGGCCCCTTCGGTTCCGTTGCCCTACTCCAAATTTCCCTACCTTCAGCTCACCGCTTTCTCTTGTGCCTAGTTTTGCGTTGAAGTCTCCCATCAACACCGTGTAGTGGGTTTTGGAGGAATGTATGGCTCTGGAAATATCCTCACACATTTCCTCCACCTCTTCATCGGGATGTGCCGAGGTTGGTGCGTAAACCTGTACGACCTTCAGCGAATACCGTTTGGTGTCTCCACCGTAGCCAGGAGTAGCGGGGCCGCCGGGGACTGGGGGCCGTTTGTTTGCGTCGTTATTCATGGGAGTTCAGTGGTTATTTGCCATAGTTGCCACGCTTAGCGAGCGGGTTGGCAACCGCAGTTTTTTATTATATCAAAGTTTTTATCAGGAAGATGCTGCTGCCCATCTCCTGCCTGTCTCCCTCTGTCGCCTCTTACGACACCCATGGGAAGATATGGGGTAGTGGATATTCTCAACCGCCACTACACGGCAAAGCAGCATTTGCAGCAGTTGTAACAACAAAATTCGCAACCAAGGCTTAGTGGTAATTTCAAGTGTAGTAAATTATATGACTTAACCCTTCAATGCCATAAAAATCCCATGCAGTCGCATGCGTACAGCATATTAGGAGCAGTCGCATGCGACCGCACCCACCCACAGCACTTTAAACCATTAAGACTTATATTTAGAGACTACTTTTCTATGAAGAAGTTTGGCATTATATAATCTATACAAAATTATCTATCCTGTGGTCTAAACAATAGTTAGGTTTTACTTCATTATAAAAAGATTTTATTATATAATAATAACAAAAAAATCTTTTATTTATTTCTTATTTTATTCGGTTAAATAAATACATTTCTATTTATATTATATTTCGTCACCACACAGTTGCAGCGTAGCTTTGCAACGACGAAAATAATGTATGTTATAATTACTATAGTCAACTACAAATAAATAAAGCATATTTAAAAAAAAAAGACGGATGTAACAGTTGTAATCGAAAAAGGATTATATAAACATTTTGAGAAACTTCCGACTAAAAGAAAGTAAGTCACGAAAGATACAATTAAAAACCCTTAAAAAATTGATTTGTTGTGAGGTCTATAATAAACAAATAATTATAACATTCCTTAGTCCTTCCTACCTTTGTGTAGTTATTTTTTTTATCGTAGCGATAGACGCAACAATAATATAAAATATATCAATCTAAAAATATTCACCTACCTATTAGGTAATATATTTGAAACTCAAGTAAATCCGTCTCTCAAATTGTATTCTCCAAATTTTCTATTACGCAAAGCAGAGCGTTTCGCTAGAAATATAAATACGAAAGTAAAGCTTAACATAGGATTGTATTTGTTTTGTACATGAAATTTTCTATAGCGATTAAATCTGAGCGTAACATAACAATAGTTATTATTATGAATCATTGCTTCTCAATTTCTTTTTATTCTTCACTTTTTTTCTAGAAATGCAAGAACGTAAAACATACTAGGATATGATGGAATCGGAACCCAACGTTACGTGGTGTTCATGTATATACTCGTAGACGGAGGTTGATTTGTTATATTACTACTACGAGTACTACTGGTTAAAGTATAATGGTTTACTTTGAAATCAAAAAATATTAAAACAAGAAATACAGTTATGGACTAATTTAAAAATCTTTTTTTTTTATAAATTATGTCAACTAAATAAGTATTCAAACTTTTTAAGGGCTTTTGTTTTAAAAACATGATGAAGACTAGTAGTCACATTTACGTAGGTTGCTTGCCACTGCCAATAGCAAATGTGTGTTTGTTACTATGTGGATAATAGACTTTTTTTTGTCAAATAGGCATTTTTTGCTATAAGAATGAGTCCCGGAGCTTTTCTAACAACAAAACACGGTGTATAATATTGCTGACTCTGCAATACTCTATATCTACTCTCTTTTTTTCTTATTGAATTACTAAATTTACTATTACAGTTGTTCTAAAGTTCATTGCTAAACACTGGACTCATCTATAGATTGCCTCATGGGAGTATATTTGCAATAGTTGTAACGCTTGTCAGATCAGGATTCACAACCAGTTTTTTATTATTTAGTTAAGTAGGAAGACAAACGACACATACGGAACGATATGGGGTTGTGGATATTCTTACACCGGCACTACACGGTTGTTGAAAGTTTGTCGCCAATTTTCATTGAAAGTAAGGTCTCAATATTTTGACACGCACTCTAAATTATATAACAACAAATTGTTTTGCACATCAATTTGAAAAAGATATTATGAAAAACAGAATACGATATAATGTACGCACATATTTTCCACATAAGCTGACGCTGTAGGAAACTTGTTATTTGTTAAACAATACATGTAAAGTCAAAGTCGCTTCAGAGATGTTGGCAGACTAACTGTAAATATAATTTACTGACTGCTCTGTTCGAATTGTTTGGGTTGAACAAAATGTGTGAACACAAAAATCTTTTAATTTAAGTGAAAGGCAAAGTCAATAAACTAATTTCACATTTTGAAATCGGTGCTAAAATTGTATGGAAGTGTATGGATGAATTAAAACTCGGACTATTATGGGCGAAATTTATAATAAGTCAATATTATAGAATATTTGTTCGCGACGGCCTAACAACCTTAAGAAACGAAGTGATAAAGAATATTGTTTTATGTATTAAAAATGAAATTACCAATAAAACTGACTAAAAATGTGTATTAATATAGTTATTTAGCATATTTATAACTCTCAATATGTTTGTATAGAATGTCGTTTTGATAACAAGTAATATAAACAACTTTTATTATATACCAAAAAATCGACCAATCACAGCGCGTCTTATCGTGGAACTCTCTAGAAGTTTTTAATTAACTGCGTAATAGATCATACTAAAAATAATGAAAATAATTTTATGTCCTAAAAGAGTTATAAATATGACATTGAATTAGCATATGACTTATAGATGAAAGAAGTATAGGAATATTTTTGTATAATTAAACGCATTTCGTAGTTATAGAAAAATTAAAGAATTAAAATGCCCAAATATTATGAAAATTAGGGACATTTCGTTTAATAACTTTTTACAATGTTAATGTTTTTAATAACATTTATGATATACTAATAAAGTACCAGACTACCGATTTAATAATATATAGCATGTTAGTGTAGCAATTAGTTTGTATAGAGAATATTGCAATTTATGCCATTTGTATAGTGATAAGTTTATGCAATAAAGAGGCAAAACGGAAAATGGCAAGCGGCTCACTGTAAAGTATTGCTCAAGTCTACCTTAGGGGCTCGGGACCCAGTATCCGTAGTAGTGTGAAGAACTACCAGTGACAAGTGAAGTGAAGTGAGTGGTATCCGGTGGTAGCTGAAGTGACTAGTAGCAGTATATAGTGAATAGTGAAAGTGTTAGCTAGCCGAAAAAGGTCGTAACTGACATTCGCAGTTACATAGTGAAAGTGTTAGCTAGCCTAAAAAGGTCGTAACTGATATTCGCAGTTACATATAGTGAAAGTGGTAACTGATATCCGCAGTTACACAAGTGATAAAATCAACTAGTTTAGTTGATAATAGCTGCTAGTCAGTAGTGTTAGAAAACCAGCTACTACCAATAGATATTTGATACCACCGTACAATTTAAAGAAATCTTTTGAAATATACAGTGAACAACCGTAGTTTAACAAACGTGATAAATAGTTATAAAATTTCGCGACTAATCAATCAGTCGAACCGTTGGCCACTACCTTGCTATTTGTATTTGTTAATCGTGCATTTTGATTTTAACTACAGTCCACAATATTTCAGCGGCACCAACAAAGACGGCGGTGAGAGTACCCACCGGAACCTATAGGTGTAGGACGTGAGCGACTCGCGAAGTATCTTCGACAACATTTACTCCGGAGAGTTTCGCCCGTCCGGCACATTCGTTGGTCCTTCGAGCCGGATATATCCGTTTGTATTTCGGAACCGGGTAAATAGTCACCACCGTATTAAAACCGCAGAATTTTCAGATTCAAGATGCCGATCACCCGTTCGCAAGGAAGGGCAGCCAAGGCGTGGACCGTCGGTCTGGAAGGAGGTTCGTCGGCCAGTAACGCCGCCGTCCATCACCAGATGCCACCACGCTCACCATCGACGGTAGAGGGCGCTGAGGCGCCATGCTGCCCCCCCGAGGGGGGGATACCCCTGCCCGCGCCGTCCACTACGGCCCGCACAACGAAGCAGAGGGAACATATAGAAGGCAACGATGACTTTAGACGTGCATCATCGCCACCAGCCCGGGAAGACACCCACTCCGAAGAGCCACCGAGGGGCCACACCGTTTGCAGTACGAAGTCTAAGAAGACTGTTCGGCCCAATAGAAGAATTTTGAAGGCTCGTGAAGAAGTATTGAAGATCAAACTAGAACTTGCGCAGATCTCCTTACAGATGGCTGAAGAAGAAGACGAATCAGACGACTATGAAGAAGATGGTCACTCCAAAAGTGAGTACGTTCGATCTTGGCTCGAAAACTCTGTAGCCAAACAAAAGTCAAATCAAGGCGCAATCACCGGAGGGAAGGCACCATTTAATACCGTCACAAAGCCGACCCCGGACGTTGTCGACCTCAGTGAGCCCCAAAAGGAGCTCACGAACCAGGATTCCTATCCAGAAGATGCACAAAAGCATCCCATGCCACAGAAGCTCAGCCAGGAACCCACCGTTGATGAAGACAGGGGGCTCCTACCGATTGTATCAGAGCTCACAAACCAGGATTCCTATCCAGAAGATGTACAAAAGGATCCCAATCCAAAGAAACCTAGCCAGGAACCTGTCATAAGTGAAGACAGGGGGCTCCGTCCGTTTATATCGGAGCTCACATCCGCTATAGCCGCGCTCGCTGACAAACCAAAGTTAGAGAGTGCGTCACTATCGTCGCATACTTTCGCAGCGTCGAAAGCTATAATGACACTGCCAAGCTTTAGCGGAGCACATACCGAGTGGCTTTCATTCCGTGCCATTTACGAAACAACCCGAGGCTACTTCAATGACATTGAAAACACTGCTAGACTAAGACGAAGTCTACAAGGAAGAGCCTTGGAAACAGTCAGTTCAGAACTCATCGGGCATGCTAAGCCAGATGAGATTATGCGAGAACTGGAGCTACAATTTGGGCGTCCAGATTCAATCGCGCAAGCAGAAACCGAGAAGTTACGAGGATTAGCACGCTGTACAGAATCACCTAGAGACATCTGCACATTCGCGAGCAAAGTGAGGGGAAGCGTCGTCACTCTTAGAGCCCTAAAGCGAGATCATTACCTCGTCAACGCAGAGCTGCTACGACACCTCACCGACAAACTGCCAAACTCTATACGTGCCCAGTGGTATAGAATATACACTGAAAAATACGACTCTAGACCAGACCTCGGCTGCTTCAGCGA
Organism: Parnassius apollo; assembly: GCA_907164705.1. Taxonomy (NCBI): domain Eukaryota; kingdom Metazoa; phylum Arthropoda; class Insecta; order Lepidoptera; family Papilionidae; genus Parnassius; species Parnassius apollo. The sequence goes on from CAJQZP010001248.1 coordinate 94,267, forward strand.
TTTTATTACCGAGCAAGCTCACTTCTGCAGTGCATTTGCGCCTCCAGAAATTATAAACGAAGCACAAAGCAATCGTTCAGTACATAGAGCACACGCGGCTACTACTAAGCCGTCTCCGAAATGCAGAGTGTGCGAAAAGGAGGGTCACTACGGATCTGAATGTAAAAAATTTAAGGAAGCAAATACCAACAAAAGATGGGAACTCGCAAAGCAAAATAATTTACGTTTCCGCTGTTTACGTTATCGAAATCAGACACACAAATGCAAAACCAATAAGTGTGGAATAAAAGGATGCACCGCGACACACAATCGACTTCTCCATAACAATACAAAGGAGAAGACTGAGGTCAAACAAAAAGAACCTCAAGAAACTGTTGCTAACTCATTCGCTGTGTCAAAGCATCAAGCCTATTTAAAAATAATTCCAGTGCGAGTAATTGGACCGGCGGGAGCTGTAAACACACACGCCCTGCTGGATGATGGGTCAACAGTTTCATTAATGGATGAAGAGATAGCCAAACAAATTGGAGCTACAGGGCGGTTGGACCCGTTTAAGATCACCGCTATCGGGAACACTACCCTCGATTCACCGGAATCTCGAAGAATCAAAGTATCGCTGAAGAGTCTCCACAGCAAAAGGGTGCCATTCAGAGCACGCACGGTTGAAAGCCTAAACTTGGGGCCACAGACTGTGCGTGCAGCAGACATAGCCAAGTGCAAGCACTTGAAAGACATAAAGGAGCAGCTAACATATGACTCCGGCAACCCAAGGATCCTAATAGGACAGGACAATTGGAGCCTTCTAATAGCCACTCAAATCCGAAGAGGTCCGCCGCCCCAGCCAATCGCCTCGCTCACAGAATTAGGATGGGTGCTACACGGGGCACACACTAAAGCCCCGTATCAGCGCGTCCACGCGGCCAATGAGCTGCACAAGAGCGAGGTTACTATAGATGACCAACTCCGCGAATATTTCGCGCTGGAATCTCTCATTATCAATCCGAGAAGACCAGACTCCGACCCAGAGAAGAAAGCTGAAGATATACTAAATAGCAGCACCCGTCAGTTACAAGACGGGCACATAGAAACAGCGCTTCTCTGGAAGAAAAAGGATATCGAGATGCCTGGTAATTACGAAACAGCAATAAAACGGCTCGTTTCCATTGAAAGAAAATTAGATCGAGACGAAGATCTAAAAAGAAAATATGATGAACAAATGAATTCCCTAGTACAAAAGGGATACGCTGAGATAGCACCGAAAACTAGCACACCGGGAAGAACATGGTACCTACCCCATTTCGACGTCCATAACCCAATGAAGCCAGAGAAGTTTCGAATAGTACACGATGCCGCAGCCAAAACAAAGGGGGTGTCATTGAACGACTTCCTGCTCACGGGTCCAGACCTACTGCAATCACTACCAGGGGTCATGATGCGTTTTCGCCGCCATAAAATCGCTGTCTCCGCGGACATAGCCGAAATGTTCATGCAGGTTAAAGTCAGACCTGAAGACAGAGATGCCTTAAGATATCTCTGGAGAGGGGATCGACGTAATGAAGCTCCACAGGAATATAGAATGACGTCGATCATTTTCGGTGCAGCCAGTTCACCCTGCACAGCCATATTCGCAAAGAACTGGAACGCTAAAAAACACAAAGACAAGTATCCAGAAGCCGTAGAAGCTATCATTCAAAACCACTATATGGATGACTATCTCGACAGTTTCCAGTCTCTGGAAGAGGCAATGCGAATATCGAAGGAAGTACGCGACATACACAAAAACGTGCACTTCACCTTAAGAAAATGGGTTTCCAACGCACCAGAAGTTGTAAAAGAATTAGAACCTGACCATGAAGCATCTGAGTCAGTCGATCTGGGAAACAAAGGAACCGAGGAAAAGATACTCGGATTAATCTGGAAACCGGGTACCGATCAGCTGAGCTTAAACATAAAGCTCGCTCGACTTCCAATCAATTTGCTACATAAAACACCAACCAAGAGAGAACGTCTCATACGGTGCGTGAAGACGGCACTATACACCGTCCTTCATGAGAGACATCCGCATGAGGAAGTATTAGCCACGCTGCTCTGCGAGGTGGAGTACACAGTAAATAGCAGACCATTGACTCACATCTCTGTAGACAGCGACGACGTCGAAGCCATCACTCCAAATCACTTCCTTTTAGGAGGAACTGCGAGACTTCCGACACCTGGAGTATTTGATGAAAAAGATATGAATAGTAAAAGACACTGGCGACGCTCCCAGATACTCGCTGACATGTTCTGGCAGCGTTGGGTCCGAGAGTATTTACCGGAACTTCAAAACCGGCGGGAGGCCCATGGGCGAGGTCCCAATCTCCAGGTGGGCGATCCAGTCCTCATAGCTGACGGCCAGTTACCTCGTAACACCTGGCCACGAGGGAGGGTGGAAGCTGTTTACCCCGGTGCGAACGGACAGATCCGCACTGTGGAGGTACGCACAGCAAACGGCCTAATCAAGAGGCCAACCAGGAAACTCGTGCCGCTGCCGAAGTAGAAGCAACGTCGCTCACCGAAATGGATGCAGCGCCGCTGTGAGAAAATCGTCGCGACGCTGCACGGCGGGAGAGATGTTCGCGACGGCCTAACAACCTTAAGAAACGAAGTGATAAAGAATATTGTTTTATGTATTAAAAATGAAATTACCAATAAAACTGACTAAAAATGTGTATTAATATAGTTATTTAGCATATTTATAACTCTCAATATGTTTGTATAGAATGTCGTTTTGATAACAAGTAATATAAACAACTTTTATTATATACCAAAAAATCGACCAATCACAGCGCGTCTTATCGTGGAACTCTCTAGAAGTTTTTAATTAACTGCGTAATAGATCATACTAAAAATAATGAAAATAATTTTATGTCCTAAAAGAGTTATAAATATGACATTGAATTAGCATATGACTTATAGATGAAAGAAGTATAGGAATATTTTTGTATAATTAAACGCATTTCGTAGTTATAGAAAAATTAAAGAATTAAAATGCCCAAATATTATGAAAATTAGGGACATTTCGTTTAATAACTTTTTACAATGTTAATGTTTTTAATAACATTTATGATATACTAATAAAGTACCAGACTACCGATTTAATAATATATAGCATGTTAGTGTAGCAATTAGTTTGTATAGAGAATATTGCAATTTATGCCATTTGTATAGTGATAAGTTTATGCAATAAAGAGGCAAAACGGAAAATGGCAAGCGGCTCACTGTAAAGTATTGCTCAAGTCTACCTTAGGGGCTCGGGACCCAGTATCCGTAGTAGTGTGAAGAACTACCAGTGACAAGTGAAGTGAAGTGAGTGGTATCCGGTGGTAGCTGAAGTGACTAGTAGCAGTATATAGTGAATAGTGAAAGTGTTAGCTAGCCGAAAAAGGTCGTAACTGACATTCGCAGTTACATAGTGAAAGTGTTAGCTAGCCTAAAAAGGTCGTAACTGATATTCGCAGTTACATATAGTGAAAGTGGTAACTGATATCCGCAGTTACACAAGTGATAAAATCAACTAGTTTAGTTGATAATAGCTGCTAGTCAGTAGTGTTAGAAAACCAGCTACTACCAATAGATATTTGATACCACCGTACAATTTAAAGAAATCTTTTGAAATATACAGTGAACAACCGTAGTTTAACAAACGTGATAAATAGTTATAAAATTTCGCGACTAATCAATCAGTCGAACCGTTGGCCACTACCTTGCTATTTGTATTTGTTAATCGTGCATTTTGATTTTAACTACAGTCCACAATATTTCAGCGGCACCAACAAAGACGGCGGTGAGAGTACCCACCGGAACCTATAGGTGTAGGACGTGAGCGACTCGCGAAGTATCTTCGACAACATTTACTCCGGAGAGTTTCGCCCGTCCGGCACAATATTCATATGGAAGTAAATTGCAATTAAAGTAGTAAACTTATAATAATATATTGCGGCTCAATGCTTGGCAGAGCCTTTCTCTCAATTCTGAAGTATGTTATGTAGGTGCTTATTAAAAATTGTTGGTTGTGGATATTTCAATGCATATTATTTTGGAAAATTACAAAATAAAATAAAAGACAATTAAATAAATTACACATTACTTCGAAGAGTTTTAATTAACACACAACATGATAATTGCCTGCCTATGTAGCCAATATAATGAAAATTTTACATTGTAATTTTAAGCGAAACGTTTATAATTAGAAAGCCGTACGTTGAAACTGTGCCCAATTTAAATCGTATTTATAAAATAGCTTTTCAGTAAAACGTCTTTGATATAAAGGCAGACTGACGTAATTACGTTTGTACGTGGTAGAGCCATGCTGGAGCTGTGCTATAGTTTTAACACGAATAGGATGGCTTTACCGGGTAAGGACAACGCTCTCACTAAATACCAGCAGAAAGTAACTTCCATAAACAGAAAGTCTTTAATCAAAATATCGCTAAGCTGCATACATATTTAGCCAGTCAAAAATTTTTAGTTCTTGACTGACCTTGCAAATTCAACTTGTATGTATATGTCGTTATATTTTTATAGAATAAGGGTGAAAAACGAGTACACAGTCCACGGCAGTATGCGGATACAGTGGCCCATAGACATCTACATCTATCTTTGGTTCAGAATCAAAATGAAGATGTATAAGCAGACCTCTGAGGACTAAGATAGAATGCTCACAACTGACACAAACTATTTTTTCAATTTTTATTAATCGCTATACATTTTCGGATAGGTAGTACAATAATAAATAAAATAAATAGTAGTATAATCTAGAAGAGGGGGCAAACGAGCATGCGGCTCACCTGATGTTAAGTGACTACCGCCGTCCATGATCATCCGCAACACCAGGGGAACTGCAGGTGCGTTGCCGGCCCTTTAGAAAGGAATAAGCTCTTTTCTTGAAGGTCCCCAGGTCGTATCGGTCCGGAAAAATCGCCGGTGGTAAACTATTCCACAGAGAGGTTGTACGCGGAAGAAAACTCCTTTTGAAACGTACAGTGGTGGACCGCCAAGCATCCAGATGGTGTGGATGGTATCTGGACGTTTGCCGCATAGTGCGTTCACGAACTTCGGCGACTGGGATTAATCCGAACAATTCCTCAGAGCACTCTCCATGGTATATGCGAAATAAAATGCAAAGAGGTGCAACATCTCTTCGCAGTGCCAGTGAATCGAGCCGATCGGAAAGCACTCGGTTGTCGACGATTCGAGCCGCTCTGCGCTGGATGCGGTCAAGTGGAAGGAGCTACTACTGGGGAGCCGCAGTCCAGAGATGGGAACAGTATTCCATGTGCGGCCGAACCTGCGCCTTGTAAAGTTGCAGGCATTGTGCCGGCATGAAATACTGCCCCGCTCTGCTGAGGACGCCAAGCTTTTTAGAGGCCAATTTGGCCTTCTCTACCAAGTGACCACGAAATTGCACGTCACTCGATATGTCGACGCCGAGGATTCCGATACTGGCCTGAGAAACAAGGGGAGTGCCTTCAAACTGAGGAGATACGACAAAGGGGTTCTTTTTGGCAGTTAACGCGCACACTTGTGTCTTCGGGAGGTTAAACTGGACTAGATTTAGTCGCCCCCAATCCGAGACTCTGTTCAGCAAAGACTCGACTTCAGACACAAGTTTGTCCCGGCACTCGGAGACGTTTTCCCGAGAAATATTGGCTCGGCCGGTGTAAAGAGCATCACCGGTGCTGTCATCTGCATAGTAATGAATTTTACGAGTTTGCAACATATCATTGATATGCAGAATAAACAGCGTTGGTAATAGCACGCAGCCTTGTGGAACATAGGCTTGCAATCGGAGCATGCACCGTCTACAACGACCTTGAAGCTCCGATCTGCAAGAAAGCTGGTGATCCAATCGCACAATTTCTCGGGAAGCCCATAGGTAGGTGTGATATATGTAGGTATAGATTAATGTTGTACTATGTAGGTAGGCGCCACCGCGCGTCTTCACTAGCCAGTCGCTCAATACATGTTATGAAGTCACACCGTGTTTTATTATTTAAATACCGAGTTATCCAGTATATTTCAGTGGCGACGAGGATAGCAACGAACTCTTGGAAAAGTATTTGTAAACGACAAGTATTTATTTAAAATGTCGATTGGAAAAATTCCTGAGTTTGACCTACATAAGGACGATTGGAGGTCATACGTCGACCGCCTCGAACAATATTTTGTTGTCAACAAAATTTAGGGGGATTTACAAGTTCCGACGTTAATTACCGTGATGGGAGCCCAGTGTTACGAACTGTTAGTGAATTTATGTACTCCAACCAAACCAAAAGATAAATCTTTTTTGGAAATCACAAACATTCTAGAAAAACATCTCCAACCAAAACCAAGTGTCCTCGCAGAAAGATATAAATTGCGGCATAGAAAACAAAAAAGTTGTGAAACAATAGCGGAGTATGCAGCAATATTGAAGAGAATGTCGAAGTCTTGTGAATTTGGTCAATGGTTGGAAGAAAGTTTAAGAGATCAGCTGGTGTGCGGTATTCTAAGTGAAACTATAAGGCAACGACTATTCGCAGAAGGCACGTTGGAATATGAGAAAGCGTATAGCTTGGCAGTGAACATGGAGGCGGCGGAGAAGGATGCAGCGGCTGTGGAAGGATACGGGCAAGGTGAATCGTCGGGCAGCTCGAGCACGGCTGAGTGCCAGGCGATGGCAGCGACTCGACGTGGCAACGGACGCGGTCGGCCAGGGAGGACGGCACCTACGGCGTCGAGGTGGCAGCGGCAGCAAGGAAAAGCAGCGGACGGAGCACAACAATTTGTTGCGTGCGGCAGACCCCATGGCAGCACGAAGTGTCGGTTGTGCAGAGTATGTAATCGTAAGGGGCATCTACGTCGGATGTGCCCTAACCTGACGACGTACCATCACGTAGACATCGGATCACCTAAAGTGGTCGAATCGGACGAGACGGACAGTGACGAGGTAAGAATATTTGATATTAAAAAATTATCCATAGAAGAGTGTACACCGCTATGTATTTCAATCAACGTTCACGAAAAAGATATTGACATGGAGTGTGACACGGGTGGCGCCATATCTTGTATAAGTTACAAATTTTATAAACATAATTTTAGTGATTTACCTGTCAGCAAATGTAATGTTTTACTTAGATATTACACAGGTGAAATAGTTCGTCCGGTGGGGGTGGCTACGCCACTAGTGAGGTATAACAATACAAAAAAAAAATTAAATTTGTTCATAATCAGAGATGGTAAAACCGTTCTTTTGGGTCGACAGTGGTTAGCCGAACTTAAAATTCAACTACCAGTGTTTCAGTATCACGATGTAAACAATGTTAATTATAAGGATTTTGACGAAAGTAATTTTATGTATAGATTCAGTGAAGTATTTGCGGATGGGTTTGGACGGTTCAGCGGCGGGCGGGTTAGCATCCACCTGCGGTAGAGGGCGCGGCCGGTGTCCATGCGCGCGCGCCCTCTGGCGTATGCGCTGCGGGAACCGGTGGAGCGAGCGCTCGAGCAGTTGGTGCGAGACGGCGTCCTCACGCCGGTGGAGCGCTCCGACTGGGCCACACCCATTGTACCCGTTCTCAAAAAGGATGGTAATATTAGAATATGCGCTGATTATAAATTAACACTGAATAAAGTGCTAGAAGTCGACCGTTACCCCTTGCCACGCATAGATGATTTGTTATCGCGTTTACATGGCGGTGAACGTTTCAGTAAGATTGATTTATCTCAGGCGTACGCTCAGTTTGAGCTTGACGAATCAAAAAAAGTATACGGTTATCAATACACATAAGGGTTTATACATGTACAATCGACTAGTTTACGGCTTGTCGTCGAGTCCGGGAATTTTTCAAAAACACTTAGAAGAATTATTGACAGGGTTACCGAACGTGGGTGTATTTTTAGATGACGTAATTATAACGGGTCCTGATAGTCGTAGTCACATAAAAAATTTATATAAAGTGTTCGAGCGATTGCAGTCTCACGGGTTGCGCGTTAAGAAAGAAAAATGTGTATTTTTCGCAGAATCTATTAACTATTTAGGGTACGTCATTAGTAAAGAGGGTGTTCACACGTGTCCGGAAAAAGTCCGGGCAATTGTAAACACGCCTGCACCCACCAATATTTCAGAACTGCGATCTTTCATCGGGCTAGTAATGTATTATGGTAAATTCGTACGAAATGTTAGTTCATTGCTGGCCCCGTTATATCGTTTGCTAAAAACCGGGGTTCGATTCCTGTGGAGTACTGAGTGTCAATTGGCATTCAATGAAGTAAAAAAAATATTAAGTTCGAGCGAAGTGCTTGCTCATTATACGTTAGACTTACCCGTGGTACTGACGGCAGACGCCAGCGGGATCGGAGTCGGCGCCGTAATATCGCATATCACTGAGGAGGGAGAGCGGCCGATCGCATATGCGTCGCGTACACTCAGCGCGGCCGAGCGGGCCTATGCGCAGATAGATCGAGAGGCCTTAGCAATAATATTCGGTATTAAAAAGTTTCATCAGTACTTATATGTTAGAAAATTCGTTTTAAGGACTGATCACAAACCCTTGACGTATATTTTCGGCAGTAAAGTGGGCATTCCAGTTATGGCCGCTTCGAGATTACAGCGTTGGGCAGTATTATTGTCGGGATACAATTATGACATAGAATATTAAGTTCACACAAAAATTGTGCAGATGCGTTATCTCGTTTGCCGCAACCGGTACATAAACGGTTTCCGAAGTCGGATGGAATGAATTACATTAATTTCGTAGAAAATTTTCTCCCGGTCACAAATGATGACGTCAGAACGGCAACAGCAAGCGATCCGGAATTAAGTAGAATTTTAACCTATGTTCAGTCCGGATGGCCCGCGTCCTGCCCAAAAGAAGTGTTGCAGCAATATTATATTAAACGTAATGAACTATACATAGATAGGGGCTGTATTATGTGGGGTTACCGCTTGGTGATACTGCGCACTTTAAGAAAAAAAATACTTATGCAATTAAATACTGGTCATATGGGCATTGTTAAAACTAAGTCCATAGCTCGAAGTAACGTATGGTGGCCTAATATAGATACAGACGTCGAATCCGAATGCCGAGCATGTGAGACGTGCGCGGTGGAGTCACAAGCACCCCCGCGCGCCCCACCGCAGCCTTGGCCGTACCATTTGCATGGAGCAGACTCCATATAGATTTTTTAGGCCCTTTTAACGGAAAAAAATTTCTCATTTTAATAGACTCCAGTACGAAATGGCTAGAAGTGTTTGAAATGCCAAAAACAAATGCTACAGCGGTTATTAAGGTATTACGGTGTACGTTTGCAAGATTCGGCTTACCACTAGAGCTAGTATCGGATCAAGGGCCACCCTTCACTAGCGCGGAATTTAAGGAGTTTTTAACACGAAATGGTAATCAGCAACGTTTCTCGCCCGCTTATCACCCGTCTTCGAATGGCACCGCGGAAAATGCTGTAAATATTTGTAAAAAAGCAATAAAAAAAGCACATAGGGAATCAATCGATGTTGACACCGCGTTGCAAACATTTTTACTTACTTATCGTAACAGTATACATAGCAGCACAGATGAAAGCCCTTCAATGCTGTTACAAAAACGAACGTTACGATCACGGCTAGACTTATTACGAAGCGATCGCGCGCTCATAAATAAGGTAAATCAGGCTCAAAGTAAGCAAGTGCAGTACACGGGCGGGGTGCAGCGCTCGTTTGCACCGGGGGGAACCTGTGTGGGTGCGAGAGTACGGCCACAAGGATAGGTGGGTGAAGGGAACGATAGTTCATGGCGAAGGTTCGAGGAGATATGCTGTGGGCAAGGGGGAAAGTCGACAAGTAGTTAAGCACGTTGATCAAATCAAGCGCAGATCAGGGTTGTACGACATACCATACCCTGAGGAGCAAAGCGAGTCAATGAGGGTACAAATACCTGATAGTAGTGGCTCGGCGAGAGACGGAATGTCGAAGAAGGATGACGGCCCGGACACATCTCCGACTACGGTTGTGGGTGATTCGGGAAAGGAGAGGAAACGGGTTTCGAGTGAACACATTAAAAGTCCTGGAATCGAATATAGTACACCGCCAACGTCACCTAGTGCACCGTCGCCTGAACCGCCTCGAGCCCGATCCGGGCGAGTTCGTAAACCTGTTGTTAGGTTTCAAGTTTGGCAAGTTATTAGATTTATAGATAACGTATTATATAGTTAAGGTATTATTATAAGTAAATTTGTGATTACATAATTTATGTACTTTACTTAATAATATCTGATAATACCATATATTAAGAAGGGAGGTGTGATATATGTGGGTATAGATTAATATTATACTATGTAGGTAGGCGCCACCGCGCGTCTTCACTAGCCAGTCGCTCAATACATGTTATGAAGTCACACCGTGTTTTATTATTTAAATACCGAGTTATCCAGTTTATTTCAGTAGGGAGCTTCGAAAGAAGCGCTTTGTGCCAAACCTGATCGAAGGCCTTCGCAATGTCCAAACTAACGGCCAAAGCCTCCCCCTTGGACTCTACTGCCTCCGCCCATCTGTGAGTTAGGTAGACCAGAAGATCACCACCTGATCGACCAAGGCGAAAACCGTATTGGCGATCACTAATCAGCTAGTGATCCACAAGGTACCTCATGAGCTGGCACTTTACAATGGACTACATTGTTTTGGAGAACAAGGAGGTGATGGCGATAGGCCGGTAGTTGGACGGGTCTGAGCGGTCGCCTTTTTTAAGGATCGGGTTGACGAAAGCCGTCTTCCATGATTTTGGGACTACGCCTAGGGAATAGGAGTACCGGAAAAGACACGTTAAAACTGGTGTCAAATCTGGAGCACACGTCCTCAGCACAATTGGGGGGATTCCGTCTGGCCCACTCGACTTGTGGATGTCCAGGGAGAGGAGTGCTTTGCGAACCGAGCGCTGTGTGAACTGCACTGGCATCTGGCATGGAGCACTCACACCGCGGGATGGTCAGCGGCGTACTCCCCCCGTCATCGAAAGTCGAGTTGGACGCAAAGAAAGAGCCTAGAAGATCGGCTTTCTCCTTTGCGGTATGGGCCAGTGAGTCGTCCCTGTGCAGAGATGGGAGAGATGGCTGACAGAAATTTCTCTGGACAGCCTTGGCGAGAGACCAGAATGCACGGGTTCCAGAAAGAAGGCGAACTAGTTTCTCGCCAATTCTGCCTATGTGCTCTGCTACTTTGCCTTGGCAATGACTCTTTTGAAGGACCTAGAGGCGGATTTATACTTCTTTTTTAGAGCGCTGGTGTTTACATCCCCGGACGCTGATGCGTCAGCCCAGGATTGGTAGCACTCCTGCTTATAGCATGATGCTATTTTACAGAAGCTACCGAACCATGGCTGAGATTTGCCTCCAGTAGGCACCACAGAGGAAGGAATAAAAAGTTCCATATCCTGAAGTACCAAATCAGCGACAGAATCCGCAACAACCTTGGGATCGTCCGGCGAGAAGCAAACCCGCCCCCAAGGGTAGGGTGCAAAGAAAGACCGCATCCCAACCCAATCGACTGACCTATAGTGCCAAACACGGCGGCAGCCTGCAGAATGCAACTGCGATTTCAGCGTCAGTGGCACCACACTCCGGACAAGACAATGGTCCGAGGAGCCTAAAGGGGCATCGACGGAAATCTGATATCCGTCCGGATAAGAGGTCAGCAGAAGGTCCAACAGAAAAGGTGCATGATTCTCCACATCTGGAATCCGCGTAGGCGCAGTAACCAGTTGTGTAAGACCATATGCCAAGGCAAAATCATGAAAAGATCTCCCCGCATGATCGGTTAAACGTGAACTAAGCTATTCGGCGTGATGGGCGTTAAAATCGCCGAGGATCACATCTCTGCGGAGGGGATCTGCTGTAGCAACGAATCTGTAACCATTTGGACGTGGTCGAAGAGTCGGTTTGTTTCGGCATTACCGCTATGGGACCAATAGACGCGCGGTACCCGTAGACGCGCGGATGGTCGTCGCTGTCTACACGTAGCCAAAGGATGGACAGGTCCGAACCTTCAAGTCTGCCGAGGCGTCGAGAACAGATGTCCTCTCTGACGTAAACGCAAACCCCAGCCCGAGGCACAAAGGAGTGTTCCAGTTTGTACCCCGGGTAGGAGAGATACGAGACATCAGCCGGAGAGGACACCTGCGTCTCGCTCAGAAAGAGCAGAGCCGGCCTCGTCATCACGAGATGGTAGTGGACGGCGTTTAGGTTAGAGTGAAGTCCCCTGATATTGCAGAAATTCACGGACAGCGTGGCAGGGGTCGCCTCGGTATTGTTGCTCCGTTTGCCCCGAGCAGTTGTAGTCTTGAGCGGAATTTTGCCCCCCCTCCCAGAATTATCGGGGCAGCATGAGCACCTATGCTCAGAAGTGGAGAAACATGGTCGTGGATGCTCAGCGAGGGATTCTCCAGGGGTGCTGGTACCCTCCTGGGGTAGTCTATCATTTAATTCCGGTACCATGTTGATGGGGGGGGGGTATTTGGGCCTCCGGCCACCTGCACTCACCAGACGAAACGCGCTTCCACTTCACGCCGGTATTCTGTGAGGTCGTGGTACCACCCCGGTTTGAGCCGGCCCATACGTGCAACAGCAAAGCTACCGCGTGGCTCTACCACTGTTATATGTTATAATACAATAACATGTTACACACGCACGTACAAAGACATACTTATGCGCACATTCACGCACACACACACACACACACACACACACACACACAAACAGACGCAACGCACGCACGACACACAAACATGCGCGCGCATACACGTATATATATATATATATACATATATATATACATATATATATATATATATATATATATATATATACGTATATACACGTAATAAGTACGACGAGAGCCGACGAGAGAGAGAGAGACGAGAGCCGTGGTGGCTCAGAAGAGCCACCACGGCTCTCGTCGTTGAAACGAATACCCACCTTTTTATTTTGTATGTTTTTTTTTCTCTATAGGATAGGGTGACAAACGAGCAGATTGTGAGTAGTTGCTGCGGCCCATAGATATCTTCATCTCACTCATCTCACCCTCGATTACAAATCAAAATACAGATGCGTTGTCACCCGTGAGGACTAAAACGGAATGCCTCATTTCCAGTAAAAACCGTCTCCGGTTCTCTACACTCACCATACGAAACACAGCCAGCATTAAGCTAATATTTCACGCTGGTATTCTGTGAGAGCGTGGTCCTTCCCCGGTCGAGCCGAAGTATTCGTGCTGCAACTATACTACTAATATAACTGCAGCATGGCTCTACCACGTATAAAAAATGTTTTAATGAACTAGGAAAAAAATCGGACTTTAATTGTGGCATATTTTTGGAGCTTAAGAAGTGGGTTCTTTAAAATATATATCCATAATATATTTTTTATTTCAGGAAGAGATATTTTTATTTTAAATTTTATTATTTCGTAGATATTATTTGTGTTGAAGGAAATATGTTGATTATTTTGGTAATTGGAAATGTAAAATAACCGCCGCGCACCTTGCGCCGCCTTTGAACGGCTTTGTCACTCGACACTATTATGGTCGAGTATTGTTTACAAAAACCGTTATTTTAGACTGTACATCGGCACCTTTAATGGTTTTATGGCTTTTAAGGGAATGAATGAACCTTTATTTTTCTACAAGCGCTGTTGAAAATTGTTTGTTCAAATATGTAAAGTAATAAATTTTTTAAAAATATGGCATTTACGGCTAAAATTGTGATTACTTACACAGTACATTAAGAGTACTTATGAAATACTTTGTGAGATTTGTAAAACTTAGCAAGATCTATTTAAAGATGACTGAATCATGTAAGGAAAAAGAGAGTTTCAACTAGTCCTGGAAAAAAAACCACATGCTTCTTCATGAATTTAAGTATATATTTTTAAAGAAATAAAAAAAATACTATTTTTATTGACTAACGCATGCCGCTCTGGTCCGAACTACATTCTAAATCGGTGTAAGTTGGTTGTGGGTTCTTGTAAGCTTATTATTAATGCGTTTTATGATGAAAAATTGTATTGTAACCTATGATTTTGCACACAAAATATTGTAAACAATAGATTTAAGTTTAAAATTAAACAAAATTGAACTATTAAAAAACTTTGTTTCATCGAGAAATATGACAATTTTGACTTTACTCAGTATTTACTTACACTAATTACTTTAGGACTTTATTAAATTTATGTACTCTTTTATAGGAAATTTCATAGAGAATTCAGTAATGTATATATATAATTGTATATGATATACCAAATTCAAGAAATTTGCGTTTAAACGGATTGCGCCCAATGCGCCGTTAATTTTATTAAACATGCGGAGCTGTTTGCTGTGTGCTGTCAATGGAGTATGACGGTTAGAGTCAACGCAGTTGAAAGACTAAGTTACTTAAGTCACCAGACACCAGACACAATGTGGGTTTAATAGGTAATTAGGAGTAGTACATTGTACATGTTGTATTATATATGTATAAGTGCAATTGTATTATGTTTTTTTTAACATAACACTGGCTAATATAGACCAAAATAATTTAATAAATTGACAATCCAATATACGGATGTCGGAAGCAAATAAGACGCCACATTATATACAAAAATGGATATAGTGGACGTACAATAAGTTACGGGATATCAATAACGTACGTCGTAAATATATTTTAGACGAACGGACGTACCTACTTTTGAATAATATACTTATAGATAATTATTTTCTTATAGGAGTATACTTTTTTTATTAAAAATACAGTAAGCAGCATATTCGGCTTGAATTCACTTCTAAATTACATAAAATTCTAGACTTCGATATTTTGAACTTTGAGTTTCAGTATCTATCTGTAGGCTTAAATCAACCTATTTAGAATATTTATTCAAGGTTTCAAAAAACCGTCATCTTTCTGGCACAGTTATAAGTCCCCTCAGATTATTTTTACAAATTTTTAAAAATGATCTAGATGCCACGTTTTTTAAAAATTAACTAATGAACAAAATTTGAAAGAAGCCTGACTTTCAAAATAAAAGATATAGATATAGCATTTCACTCCTCCTTGCCCTTGTTTTCGGCAAAAGTATCTTAAAAGTATTTTGTTCTTGACTTGACTTGTGAATTTCGACAAGAGAAAAAGTTTATTAATCATTAAAGTATATAAAAAGAAAACTCTTTCTATTAAACGTGGTGGAACATTAAGGTCCGATCCTCATTATAATGCCGCTCACAGTTCATTAACGATCAGATTTCGGTCTGTTAAAATATTATCAAGTAAAAAATATGTGTGTGCATTCATACTACCCTTAACAGTCAAGTTTCGGTCAAATCCCATTCCATTATAATAAGTCAGACCGAGAGCGGACCGAGAACGAACTGTGAACGGCAAATGAGGATCGACCCTAAAAGCACTTTATTTTTTATTTCAGAGTGTAAGGTGTAAGTAAGTACCTACTATAAATACCTAACTAACATCTTTATTGTATAAGCAGTAAGCATGGGCGTTTTCAGTTCTTATCTGCAACGGTTACGTAACCGATATCTAGTTTTCATATCGTTATTGAAAACCGTTTTCAGATATCGATATCAATAGTAATGGTTTGCTACTGAATGTGCAAACGACAATCGTACCATAACC
Source organism: Parnassius apollo (assembly GCA_907164705.1). NCBI lineage: Eukaryota > Metazoa > Arthropoda > Insecta > Lepidoptera > Papilionidae > Parnassius > Parnassius apollo. The sequence continues at coordinate 109,929 of CAJQZP010001248.1, forward strand.
GCAAACTGTACTACGAGTGCAACATGTATTTAATGAATTACATAGATTATTCTAGATTAGAAGTCAGAGGTTCTAATCTTATTGTTATCTTAGATGTAATATTTAAAATGTATGTTAATATATAATTTTTGTATATTCAATGTTATGCTGTAATAAATTATACCGTCACTGTTACAGCTTATTAAAGTACAATGCTGAACACATAGGCCTTCTCATAGATTGTATCATAGGTGGGATATTTGCCATAGTTGCCACGCTTGGCAAGCGGGTTGGCAACCACAGTTTTTTTGAAGTGAAACTTTTTACGGGAGGGCTTTGAGTGAAATGCTGATCCGCTATATTTTTGTATGACGAAAAGTGGTGGGTGTAAACACTACGTACGTACTGGGCATTCGGTCGATCATTCAAGTCGCAAACGACTACTTTTACTAGTCATTTTGCTTAGCGAGGCGGACGTCACTTCTCAAATAAAATAAATGCGGCGAGCTTACACACAACGCGCGTATACTAACAACGACAAAACAAAACGAAGTAATGTGATTTTGTTTGTTTAAAACTTATTTGAACGGAACGGCAACGTCGCATCCCCTAATTTTGTGCGGAAATCAAATACGGCCATAAATGAAAGTATTCACAAATAGACAGCAGCGCTATTATTTTTGCTACGAAAACTAGCGGAACTACGAAAATATTCAGTACAGCGAGATTGGAAGAAAAATGACGTCCAATTTTATTTTTAGATTTTGAAATTTCTATGATCAGCATGACAATCTGCGAACAATGCGCTAAGTCTCCTATTTGACGTCCGTATATCGGACGTCGTAAGCAGGTTGACGCTACATTATATGCAAAATTCGCCATAGTGGACGTATAATAAGTTACGGGATGTATATATATATATATATATATATATATATATATATATATATATATACGCACATGCACACATATACAGTACAGCAGCTTAACGATGATGTGTTTGATATGGTGAGTGTAGGGAACCGAAATCCTTTATTCCTAATCGTCACGGATGACAACGCATCTGCAAAATAATGTCTATGGGCCACATCAACCACTTACCATCAGGTGGACTGCATTCATCACGTTTGTTCTATAAAAGAACGATGTCAGTGTCCTTTTTTGGGGTATTTAAATATGGGCCCATAGACATCTACATCTATCTTCGATTACAAATCAAAATGCAGATGCGTTGTCATCCTTGAGGACTAAGATGGAATGCCTCGTTTCCAGTAAAAAGGGTCTCCGGTTCTCTACACTCACAATACGAAATACAGCAGCATTTAAATCTTTAATTTCATTAAAGGCTTAATTCATCATCCGCCACAGGTTCTATTAAAAAGACGAAACTGCCCATCTCCTGTTTTATTTCCATCTGTTGCCTGTACCCCAGGGATTATATAGGGTAGTGAACATTAATACAAGACCACGGTAAACATTTAATTAATCTAACATAATACATCCATTATATTCTAACTACATTAGAACAGTTTGATTAATTCTAGTTTATACCCGGGCGAACTAAAACCAGATTACACCAAATATCGTGTCTATTATGATTAAAGCTCATAGTTACGGGGAACCCTATCGTTATTAACATGTCGCACAAAACAGATGACCCGTAGTATGCTTTATCGAAGTTCTATAGAGATAGAGAGTTAATAGAATTGGAACAGTTCCGGTCACGGAGTTGAATATTTTAGGCCTAGGTCAGTTACTCCGCATTTTCGACGTCAACGTCTATTATATTTTCCAGGTACTTTTCCAGCTATTTTTTAAATAATTTTATGTGTTACTTGGAATTAGTTACGTTTATAAAATGACTGCCAAACAATCAGAACATATTATAGTAATTTATTTCAGAAATCTCGATCGGAGTGACAAATATAAACACCAGTTACACATATAACATTCATTGAGTGATACAAGTACGTGCATACATGTTGTTTCTGATTTTGTGCCCTGTGTAGTAAATGCCTGTAGCCCTGTGAAGTAATAAGCAAATGTAATTAGGTTTACATGAAATATGTATTAGAAAAGTTTGCATTTGAAATAATACTAGTTTTTACGGATTTTATCGCGTATATTTAACTATAAATACCCGACGTTTCGAGCGCTTTACAGCACCCATGGTCATGGGGGGACTGAGATGTTCAACGTCCAAACGTCATAGTTAACAGCGGTTACCATAAATAAAAATTTAACTTTTGTTTCGATCTACACAGTATGAACTTATGGTATCTTGAAGCCTTGCAGTTGTATGCTTGCGTTGGGATTTAATTTTTTTATTATAGGATCCCAAGCAGATGGTAGTATCCAGCCATCTTCTCTATTGAAATTAAGATGTTTTTTGATTTCAATAGCCTCGCGAAACATCCTTGGAAGGAATCGGTGTTCTTTAGCGAGAATTTGTGGTCTATCAAATCTGATGTAGTGACGGGGGTGATCCTGTACGTGTTAAGAGACTGCAGACTTCCCGGAGCGTCGATTCTTCACATCAGCTAAATGTTTTTTAACGCGGGTTTTTATTGATCTTTTAGTTTGTCCTATGTAGGAGAGATCACAATCACAATCAAGCTTGTACACTCCTGCATCTTGCAGAGGGACGTTACAATTGATGATGGTAAACTGACTAATCTTCTTCGTCGGCTTGAAGTACGTTTTAATGGAAGCGCGCTTCAAGATATAGCCAATCTTGTCAGTGACTCCTCTAACATATGGCAGTACAGCAGGTACACGCTGTCAGCGAGATTAAAGACCTACATCTAGCAGACAATGAAACTATGGTCAGTTTTGATGTGCAGTCATTGTTTACATGCTTACCTGTTGAAGATTGCTTCTCAATGTAACTAGAAGGCTGGAAGAAAACGACATGCCCGTAGAATATGCAGTATTACTCACACACTGCCTTACATCTGGCTACCTATTGTGAAAGGAAGAGTTCTACAAGCAAGCAGATGGTGTGGCGATGGGCTCACCTGTACCTCCCATTGTCGCCGACATATTCATAGAAGGCTTTGAGGAGAAAGCCCTGCTTACTTCTCCCATAAATCTTCTAAGATTCTACAAGCGGTACGTAGACGACACTTTTACAATTCTACCTTTAGATAAAGTAACTGCATTTTTAGACCATCTTAACTCTATAAATTCTAAAACTCAGTTCACAATGGAATTAGAGGCAAACAATTCTTTAGCTTTTCTAGATGTGTTAGTAATTCGGAATCCTGATAACACCTTGAGCCATACGGTGTATAGAAAAAGACCCATACAGATAGACATTTAAACGGTGATTCTCACCACCATCCTTCACAGTTAGCTACCGTGGGTAAATCTTTGTTTCAGAGAGCACGAGGGATCTGTGACAGTAAACACCTGGCTGCCGAGCTCCACCATGTCAAGCAAGTTTTGTGTGACAACAAGCTTCGGGTCCCGCGCCTACGTCACAGTGAATGAGTGAAGCCGGCCACAGTCGAGCGTGTACCTGCTGTACTGCCATATGTTAGAGGAGTCACTGACAAGATTGGCTACATCTTGAAGCGCGCTTCCATCAAAACATACTTCAAGCCGCCGAAGAAGATTGGTCAGTTTTTACCATCAGTCAAGTGTAACGTCCCTCTGCAAGATGCAGGAGTGTACAAGCTTGATTGTGATTGTGTGGTCTCTCCTACATAAGACAAACGAAAAGATCAATAAAAACCCGCGTTAAAATTTCCATTTAGCACGATCCTGACATACCACCCTCGCCTCTTCCACATCCATATACCTACGCATACATGCTCGTCGGTTAAGGGTACTCTTAATTTGGCCTATTTTTAGTATATCACCAATTTGGTCGACAAACTTCCGCCTAGGACGTCCATTTCCGACTCTTCCATTCCCTTCTGCAACATATATTTGCTTTGTCAGTCTTTCAGCATTCATTCTTTCTACATGACCAAACCACCGAAGCATTCCTTTCTTAATCCTGGTCACTGCATCATCTTGCAAACCACTCTCTTCTTTTATCACACAGTTTCTCACCTGTCACTCAGATTCAGCCCTAACATATTCCTTAACGACCGCATTTCTACTGCATTTATTCTACTCTCGTGCTTCTTCTGCCACACCCAACTTTCATTAACATATGTTAAAGTAGGGACTGATACAGCATTGTGAATTGCCATACGTGCCTTTTTTGACACATTCTGACTTTTCACAATAGAGTGTAGAGCCCCATTTACTTTATTTCCTGCATTCACTAGTCGTTCAATATCCTTATCGTATCTCCCATTCCTGCTGAATACACATCCCAAATATACGAAGTCATCCACTTGCTCAATTAACTCTCCTTCTATTCTTATTTCACATACCGTTTTGCTTTCTTCTCTTTCAAAAATCATCACTTTCGTCTTACTTGCGTTCACTTTCATTCCCCTTTCTTTTAATGACCTGTTCATTAATGTAACCATCATTTGCAACTCGGCCACCGACGACGCAAGTATGATTTATCATCGGCGTACAAAAGGCATTTGAACATTAACTCACCCATTCGTAACCCGCATTCTTCAACTTTCAAATTTTCCAAACAACTGTCCATAAATAGGTTGAACAGCCAGACAGACAGAACAGAAAGCACTCGAGTCCCTATACAGAGACGTTAATGCCTGTATTAAACCAGCGCTCAACCTAAATGCGTTCAGCGTTTGCCATAACACATCCCTGTACACTCTGTCATAAGCCTTTTCCAAGTCCATGAACGCACAAAAAACTTTTTGGTTTTTCGCCAAAAACTTCTCCACGATCATGCGCATGGAAAAGACTTGATCTGTACACCCCATTCTCTTTCTAAATCCCGCTTGCACATCCCAAATTTTTTCATCAGTTTTTTTCATAATTCTTTCAATTAGTACCTTAGCATACAGTTTTCCCACAATGCTAAGAAGGCTGATACCACGGTAGTTTTTACAGTCCTGCTGTGACCCTTTTCCCTTATATATTGGGACTATCACGGCTTTGCACCAGTCTCCCTGTACCCGCTTTAGTTCCCAACATAAATTAAACAAGGTGTACAGCAGGCCTGCCACCACGTCCTCTCCAGTCCTTAGCATTTCGAGTGAAACTCTATCATATCCGGCTGCCTTACCTACTTTCATGCTTTTCATTGGTTTCATTATTTCATCTATACTTATCTCCCTATCTCTTACATCTTATTTCGCAATTTCTATTTTATTTAGTTCATACGTCTCCTCACTCATAAATACCTTTTAAAATATTCTTTAAAAATAGCTAATAGCTTTTAAAATATTCCTTCCATCTCTTTAGACTCAACACTTCATCATTTAGAATACAGCCATTCTCGTCTCGTTAAAAATTGAGCAATTCTATACTCCATGGCTTCGTTGGTTTAGTGGACAGGTCAAAATTAGTTATCGGGTTATTCTGACATGGAAACCTTAGTATTAGCTCGAATTCAGTACAACACCTGTGCTTCCGAAAACCCGTAACGCCGTAGGCCTTGCGTCTGATACCTCGCAGGTCGTGCCGGACTGCTGTCCCATCAGACTATAAAAGATATTTGGTTGGTATTATGTACTTACAACTAGGTTTATATATTATTATTCATAAAAGTGGTTGTAAACGCGGCTGCTGATCATGAGGTCCCGAGTTCGAATCCGGAGTCGAGCCAAAAAAATTAGTTATTGATTTTTTCAGTCAAGAAATTTTCAGTAGCTGCCCGCTAACTACTGCCAACTTCCTGACTCCGGAGTCAGGAAGTTTACGGTGACTCGACCTCGTGCTTCGAACGAAACGAAAAACCGTTGGTCCGTGTGCCTGATCTCTCTCCGTTCGTGTCGGTTTAACGTCTCACTGAAATTTTGAGAACGAGGGAATAGACAGTGCATCTGTGGTTGCGCATACACTTGGGTACTCTAATTGTGCCGATGGCTAGTCTCCATTGAGGCTGGCCGCCGTGACCGAAATTCGGTCTGGAGGACATTATTATTATATTTAAAATAAAAATAAGTATATTTTGTAGAAAAATAAGTATATATAAGGCACAACATTGACTTATGAATACACAGTTTTGTCTACTAAATGCTTAAGCTGTTTTGTATGGTGAGTGTAGAGAAACGGAGACCTCTTTTACTGGAAACGAGGCATTGCATCTTAGTCCTCAGGGGTGATAACGCATTTTGATTCTTAATTGAGGATAAATGTAGTCTATGGGCTACACTATCCACTCACCATCAAGTAGATTGTGTGTTTGTTCGTTACTCTTATTTCTAATTATTTTATTAAAAAAACGTGACAAAGACTTATACGCCTATGTCTCGTGCAGATCGCAACATAAGATCTTGTCTAAGTCAGACCACTTTCTAAGAAAAAGAGAATCTTTCAAGTCTGACTACGAAGTAAAGAGCTAATGCATAATTTACAAAAAAAAAAATATTTCGACAAGTTGAGAACCTCCCCCTTTTTAAAGAAGGTAAAAATACTGATTTGACATACGCTGCTTCTTTATCCACGCCTATGACATATCTCTTTATTAAGCGTTCTATTAAGTCTTATTAAACAACAGTAAACAAAACTTGTAGTGATATGGATATACTAGTAGTATGATATAAGTAAGAAATTTCTATCACGCCAAGATTTGATGAGAAGCTGAAAAAGTCCTAAAACGATCGTAAAATATTTTATTATTCAAGGAACGCTAGTATTTACAGCACCGCGTTAGGTCACACGTTCGCGTCAACACGGTTGCCCAAAGCGTGTGGTGCAAGATATGAGAGATTGAGCAATTACATTACAAATAGCACAGAACCTTCCGTTTTTTTAATAAAGTGTTTGTTCTAATTGACTTTACTTTGGTACAATATGCTTTTTAATTTATTTATGAAATCATTACCTATTTAGTTATTAGTTACCCTATTTTTGAATAAGTTCTTTATAGTATAGTGGTGTCTTCTTATCCAATTTTGATTAAGACGACCACTTCCGAATACTAAAGGGAATAAATAAATGATTGGCCTATGGTCTTAACACAGAATCTAGGATGTAGCAGTTAGATACTCTGTTTACTAGGCTATGATGTCGATTATACTTTAGAATAGTATTGCCTACGTTTATTACAGCCTACATATTACAAGTCTACTGCTGAAACTCTCCCGTCAGTGACTACGAGAGGTTATTTGAGAATTAACGATCTCAAAGCAGACGTCTTGTACCTGACGGATTTTCCTGGATTTTACCTGGATTTTCCCACCAAGTAATAGTTGGTTAGAAATTCATTTACGTGTCTCATAAAATAGACCACAGTAAAATATAACACTGTTACCATAAAACATTGTACTTTCTTGACAAAATTCTGTACATTAAATTATTTAACTGAACTTGAAATATTCAAGACTAAGAATATTTCTTTACTTGACTTAATTAGTTTCTTCGGCTGAACTGTCTGCTTGCTTTTATGAAATGTTGTACCGAAATTCTTGATATTATTTACAAAGGCATTTATTTCTAACTATATTCAACTATATTCAGTTCTCTAATTTGAAACTTCTGATTTTATTTAGTCGTTAAGTTGGGTGTGGCAGAATATGTATGAGAGTAATATTAATGCTGTGAATTATATGGGATTCTTAATGATAAGATAAAACCTATGTAATAAGGGAAAAATTTAGTTTGAAAGATGTTGTGATCAATATTAGGAACGGAAAACTTTGGTGATTGGCGCATAGGTATAATGAATCACCCACACCTCTTGACAGAAGTAGACAGCTTAATCAAAATTAATTTAGAATCGATCCTTAATATGCACCTGAACGAACAATCTTAGACCCAAGCATCCCTACCCACCGTTATGGTGGTTTAGGGACTCTCAAAATTTCCATTATCTCTTTACCAGCCTTCCTATCTTCTGTCCATAATTCAACAAATCTCATAAGTAAAATTTTAAGGGCATCCCTGGCCGTGGATACGCATGAGGCCGGCTACTGGCTTCAAGCGTACTCTTCGTCAAATACAGTTACATTTCTTGAGCCTGATATGATCCGAATCGCAACCTGTCTACGGCTTGGGGTTCCGGTCTGCGCTCCTCATAAATGTCCATATGGCAGTGACGTCGACAAGCTAGGACATCACAGATTATCATGCCAAAAAAGTGCAGGCTGCTTCTTGAGACATGCAGCATTTAACGATATCATAAACCGGTCCTTTGCCACCGTCAACGTGTCAAGTCTACTTAAGCCGTCTGGTATTGCAAGAGACGATGGCAAGAGACCGGACGGTATGAGTTTGATTTCATGGAAGAGGGGCTGCGTGCTGGTATGGGATGCAACCTGTTCATACACGTTGGGCCCTTCCTGTCTACATGGAACCAACAACAGAGCTGGTGCGGCTTGTGAAGAGGCTGAAAAAGCTAAAGCATGCAAATACAGGGGTCTAGGCTCCGAATATGTTTTTTTCCCATTCGGTGTCGAGACTCTTGGTCCGTGGGATCCTAGTGGTATAAGGCTTTTTAAGGAAATAGCAAAAAGGTTAGTCAATGTCACATCAGACCGAAGAGCTGGCAGCTACCTCGGACAAAGAATTAATCTAGCTATTCAAAGGGGAAAGGCTGCCAGTATCTTCGGAACCTTGCCTAAAGGGCCTCCTTTTTAATATAGTTCGTGCCAAATCGATTGAGAAAAACGGATTAAGATAAAGATAAAGATATTTATTTTGTAAAACATGAGTTAAAATACAGGTGTTAAAAAACTTAAAACGAGTTACAAGTTTTGTCATTTATGGCGTACAAAAATTATACTACATGTTGTATTAATTATTCTACTAACCCTACGTTCATAATTTTAGATGTGCAACAATTTCAATGGCATCTCGTAAAATCGCATTGGAAAAAATCAATCACTTAAGAAATCAGGCAAGCTGTAATAACATTTGGCTATGAGATATTTTTTTAAGATGTAGCTTAAAAAGTCTGGTAGGCAATTGTTTAATGTGTTTGGTGATTTTATTATATATTATTGGCATCAGACAGAAAATACTTTTATGCATCAATACCGTTCCTGAACCAACTGCTCATAACCTACTATTATCCCTGCGATTGCGCTTTGTAACGTCCAATAGTTCGTTAAACAATTTAATGTTACTTTGAACGAAGTTTGCTACTTCATATTTAAATAAGGAGGATAAGCTCAAAATGTTGTGCTCAATAAAATATGGTTTGCAGCTATCAGTAATTTTAAGACCGAATATAGCTCTGATGCACCTATTTTGGGACTTAAATACAATTTCCTTATTAGTAGAATTTCCCCAGAATATGATGCCAAACCTCAAGATGGAATCAACAATACCATGGTAAGCCGTGAGAAGCGCATCGGTACTTACGACGGATGAGAGTTTATAGAGCGCATAAGCAGAAGAATTTTTTTTTTAATTTTTTTGTTTAGTTCTTCTGTGTGCGTTTTCCAGTTCAAACTTTTATCAATGGTTACACCTAGAAATTTTGTTGTATCTACTTGGTTGATTTCTGTCCCTTGGTAATTAACGTTAATATTTGGTGTTGCTAAGCGTTGACTGAAGTATATAATTTTAGTTTTTTGAAGATTAATTTTTAAATTATTATTATTTAACCAGTTTATTATTAAATTGATTGTATTATTAATTTCACTTTCAAATTTATCCTTATTGATAGACTTTATTATTACTGGTGGAGCCACGTGTTTAAGGCTGCCGGAAATCTAGTTCCCCGGTCAAACCTCAAACCTATTACGCGAGATATTAACTAAAGTGGACTGTATTTGCGTTGCTTCTATGCTTATGTAAAAGCGACTACTATAGCATGCGGTACAATGCACTCGCTCTTCCCTAAACTAAAACTATTACTTGCCAAATCGATGAAAGGAATCCTGCCTGATGGGGAGAACACAGAATTGGAGCGGTTAAACAATTATTAAATATTAATCAGGCAGTAAATTAAGGAATGTTGACTCACCGGGGTTCTTCTATCCTTTAGAGCACTATAGCGGCGATTTCCGGAACCTCCTCTGGACAGACACTCTGGGGCCCCAGGGGTGCGTCAGGAGAGAAGCGTTGTAGTTCAACGACGGCTGCGGCGGGAAGAAGAGAGCGCGCGTCGGTCGCGCGTGTCTTATATATCCTCGGCTCCAGTGATTGCGCGATGTTCTAGAATCGTCTTCTTTCCCCTCCCACCCCATCACCCCGATGTGTCGATAGGAGGGTACGAATGATATCGTTTTGGAAGGAATAATGATTCGGCAAGTTCCTACCGTCAAAAATAAAAAACGCGAATGGTTTTCCGCGCAACCATCTCCCCCGCCCTTGAAGGAACTATCTAACGCTAAGATTACCTAAATTCAACTACAATTTTAATCTAGAAATCTAATTTAAATTATGGAAGAGGCAAGGGGCACAAACGGACAACAGGACGTAGGTAAGACCCAACCGTGGTCTTAACGCGAGCTATCCTAATTACTCCGTCGGAACCGGGAAAGACCTCCTCGACGATTCCTAACGGCCAGTGGAGAGGCGGCGTATTCTCCTTAGTGAGCACAACTACCGTTCCTACAGCTAAAGGCTCTGTCGCTGTGTTCCATTTTTGCCGAGACTGCAAAGTGTGCAAGTATTCCATCCTCCATCGTTTCCAAAACGATTGCACTAACCGATCTAATAATTTGTGGCGTGCGGAAATGCTAAGTCTGTTCTCATCCATATCCGCAGCGGGCAGATACCTTAGAGGCGTTAAATTCAAAAAATGTGCTGGAGTTAGAGCCAGCGGTTCCGAGGGGTCACTAGATAACGTCCGACAAAGTGGGCGGCTATTCATTACGCATTCAATTTGAGCGAGCACCGTACTTAGCTCTTCGAAGGACAAAATTTGATCTCCTATTACTCGGTATAAGTGGCTCTTTAGACTTTTAATATTAGTCTCCCAATTGCCCCCAAAATGACTCGCGGCTGGGACGTTCAGAGACCACTCAATGCGGTTATCGGCTAGTATGTGAGCGAACTCCGAATTATAATACTTGCTAGCTAAGAGCTCATGTAGTTCCGATAGAATACGTTTTGCACCGACGTAGTTCGTACCGTTATCCGAATATAATTTACTTACAGGGCCTCTGCGGGATAGAAATCTTTTAAATGCACCCATAAAGCCTGCTGTGCTTAGATCACCCACGAGTTCTATATGCACTGCTCGAGTAGTTAGACATACGAAAATGCAGACGTAAGCAAAGGCAAAGGATCCACAAAGGTGGATCTTATACCGCGCCCGCGAGTGAGCGTGACCTTAAACGGACCAGCAAAATCAGACCCGGTGTGCGTGAAGGGCTTTACTGATTGTATCACTCTGCAAGATCTAAGTTCCGCCATTTCCGGAAATGACGGCTTGGGGCGTGCCCGAAAGCAAGCTATACATCTGTGCACCCGATTGCGTATTAAACTACGTGCAGAAAGAATCCAATAATTCTGACGCAAGATCGACATCAATAAATCGGGGCCAGCGTGCGAGTTCAATTTATGATGATAATCGACTAATAAGTTCATGATATGGTCTTTACGCGGTAAAACTATAGGGTGCCGTTGGTCGAAACTCAATTGCGAGTTGGACAAGCGTCCACCTACCCTTACAATCCCATCCTGTAAAAATGGCTTAAGGCGTTGAAAGGCGCGACTACAAGCTCTATTCGATTGTAATCTTGTAATTTCTTCGGAGAAGTGCGCACGTTGAAGTTCACGTAATACTAGCGACTCGGCATAGTTGTAATCGGATGCTAAGATATACGAACGTCGCGGTAAAAGCTTTGCGAATCGACAAACGTAAATTACGATACGCAATAATTTCGACCAAGAGGACAAGCGGTTCGCCAGAGCAATAATTGGAGAAACCTCGCTCAAAACGCTCGCCACTAGAGCGTGTCTCCTCTCTTCCGGCGGTTGTGACACTGACGAAGGTTCGAAATCGGTTATTGGCCATTGTGAGGGATCCAAGTGAACCCAAGAAGGTCCATGGAACCAAAGCGGGTGGTCCATTATTTGCATCGGGGTGAGTCCCCGGGATAGACAATCGGCAGGGTTTTCCTTACCGGACACGTGATAAAAGTTCCGCGTTTCTAACTCGTCTTGGATCTTGGCCACTCGGTTCGCGACAAACGTATCCCAACGGTGGGGTGAAGAATGAACCCAACATAAGGCGACGGTGGAGTCGGAAAAGGCAAATATCCTTTCTATGTGAACTCTATCCCTACATGCGCCGATAACTGTGGTAATAAGCTTGGTGAGTACTAATATTGCGCAAAGCTCTAAGCGCGCCAGAGAGACAACCTTACGGGGGGGAGACTCTCGACTTAGAACTAATGAGGCTAATCGAATTTCTACCATTATTCTGGACATGGAAATATACAACGCCCCCCGTAAGCCCTCTCGCTGGCGTCTGCAAATCCAACGACCGTTATGCTGCTATTTCTATCGACATTTATATGACGCGGTATTTTAATTTCTCTTAGTAAAGGAAGTTCCTCTCTAAAGCGCTGCCACAATCGAACAATGCTGTCAGGCGGCGAGTCATCCCAATCACATTCAAATAACCAAAGTTGTTTAATCAAAAGCTTAGCGTACAATACCACAGGAGCTACGAAACCCATGACGTCCCATAATCTAGCAACGCATGACAGTATTGTGCGCTTTGTGCATTTCTCTACGGGCGGATTTACCTTAAGGCTAAACACGTCGGACTCTGGTGACCAACAAAGACCGAGCACCTTGTGTGTATCGGAATCGTCGAATTCCTTTATCGCCGAAAGACGGTGTGATAGTGGGATTGTATCTAAAACCGTACGCGAATTACTAGTCCACTTCACAAGATCGAATTGACCCGATTTCATGAGCCTTATGACTTCGGCGGTGGTTAGGGTGGCCTCCTCCACGCTATCGACCGAATACACAAAATCATCCATATATAATCCGCTCTCAATTGCCCTCTTAGCTTTAGGATAAGAGGGACCTTCATCGTGAGCGAGCTGTCTCACCGTGCGTAACGCATGAAATGGGCTCGACTTTAAACCAAAACAAACGCGGTTAAATTCAAACACCATTAGAGGTTCCTTTGGGTTGAAGCGATATAAAATGCGTTGGAATCTACGGTCGCATTCACGGACCCCTATGCAAAGAAACATTTGGCGAATATCGGCGGATAGTGCTATACTAAACAAACGAAAATTGACTATTATATTAAATAAACTGCCCTGTAAATTTTGCCCACTATAGAGGATATCGTTAAGCGACAGGTGAGTGCTAGTTTTAGCACTAGCGTCGAGCACTACACGTAATTTAGATGTAAGTTTGTCCTCTCTAATGACTCCGTGGTGTGGTATAAAATACGACGGTGTGTCTTCGTAGTTATCTAATTTCGAAGCCACAAGCGATATGTAACCTTCTCTTATATATTCGTTAATGACGCCGTCGTAAGCTTCCTTTAACTGGGGCGAAGCGAGCATCCTACGCTCCAAGCTGTAGAAACGCTTTTCCGCCATTTGACGCGAATCGCCGAGAGATAAAACATCTCCTTTAAAGGGTAGCGCTACACTATATCTACCGTCGCGATCACGAACGGTCGTGCGGACGTAAATTTCCTCGCATAACCTGTCATCTGGACTAGCTATATGTGGGACGTTCACCTCCTCCATCTCCCAAAATTTGCGGACTAACGACTCGAGCGGTTCGACAGCCATACCACAATAAGAGGTTGCCGAAATACTATCTAGGATGGGGGCGGAGCCAAGGATCACATAGCCCAATACGGTTTCCAGTGCGTAAGGCGCGGTATGCGAGGAGTTGCCCCTGACCTTATTGTTTAACAAAAGATAAGGGAAAAGCGATGCCCCAATGAGCATGTCTATGTTTCCAGGAACGGCGTAAGTGTCGTCTGCTAGAGGCAAATTTTTAAATTCAATCATTGCCGAGGTGTCAACCGAAACGGTTGGCAACCGTTCAGTGACCCTATCTACTACTAGTGCATTTATATCAAAGTTAACATTACGATCTATCCGAGAATAAAATTTTAAATTTATATATCCCTGTGTCGCTTTACTAGTACCTCCGATGCCTTTAACTACAGGACATGAAAGTGACCTATTTATTATTAAACCTAATCGCTGACAACATTGTCGTGTTATAAAGCTATTTTGGGCTCCGCTGTTTAGCAGTGCACGGACGCTTTGTTCGTTTCCACGCGAATCCCTAACCAAAATACGCGCCGTACCCAGTAACACGGTCGAAGGAGGTTGTACTCCCATATTTGCCAATGAGCACAGAGCGACATCACCAGGTCGACCGCTAGAATCGTTGACCTTAGTAGGGGTGAATTCCTTATCCGCCTTACTTGACGCCGCTATGTTGCTATTTTCAAAATGTAATAGCGTGTGATGTTTCCTGGCGCACTTGCTACATACGGAACTCGAATTGCATTTTGCAACTAAATGCTTATCGCTTAAGCAGTTCAAACATAGATTGTTTGTCTTTACTAACTTATAACGTTCGCTTGGTGAATATTTACGAAAAGTCGCACAATTATATAAATTACCGTGTTTATCTTTACATACTATACAAGTATGCTGGAGTGATGTCGGCGTAGCGGTTACGTAAGTTAACGACCCTGCTATTTTAGATGGTTGAGTCTGTCTACGGTCGACGCACCTTTTAATCTCCTGTTTAACGTTCGGAGAGCGCTGCATCACCTTTATTTGATCTCGCACGAACGATGCTAATGAATGAAAGGAAGGCATCTCCGAGCTACGATGCTCCATTTCAAACGCACGCACGGTGTCGGAGTCTAATTTCTTTAATGCTATATGGAGAAACACCACGTCCATAAGGTCATCAAACTTCAAATTCTTAAGTGCAGCCACCGATGCCACAAATTTATCTAGAAACTGCTCTAAGCCGTTGATGTTCGCGGATGATATAGGTTTAAGATCGAATATCTGGTTCAAATATTCGGAAGCTAACATTCTCCTATCTTCATATTTAGTTTTAAGCGTTTCAAATATTAATACGTAATTGTTTGCTGTAGGTGTAAAACCCGAGCAGATCGACTGTGCTCTGCCACTAAGTTTGCTAATTAAGTAATATAATTTTTCAGCGTCCGATAACGATGGGTTGTTGTGTATATTGTTTTGAAAACTACTGAAGAAGAAGGGCCACGTCTTAATATCACCATTGAATACCGGAATATCTATTGGCGGTAACCTAATTGAGTCACGAGGGCGTACCTGTATTTCCGGCTTTGCTTCGCTTTGAGATTGTAGGAGTTTTGCAGTTCTTTTTACGCGACACAACATATCTTCGAATGCCAGCAGCGGTTGGTAGTTCACTATGTATTTCGGGTCGCTTTGTAATTCCAAGTGATTAATTTGGTCTAATATTCTTTCGTAATCTATCCGCAAAGTATCTATCGTTTCGATTTCATTCAAAAACGCTTCCCGCACTGCCTCTATATTAATGTTCTTTATATAATTACTTATATTCTGCACACGCGAAAAAAGTATGTCCCTCTTGGCATAAAGCGTTTTAATTTTGATTTCACTTCCACTAACTGCCATTTTAAATTATTATAATAAAGTTATATTAATCACAATTAATCTCACACGCATAAACGACGTAGGATGAACACTCGGCGTGCCGTATTACGTAATCAGATCGAACACCCGTTGCGGTCGAGTCTACGCGTCGTTTGCTAAACCTAATAATTTTATCAAAATTGTGGGTAAGCGTATCAAACGGTTGCTATCACACCGTTTCAATTGTTTAATAAGCTTTAAATTTAACCAAATACGAGCGCTACTAAATGAATAATTCTGTTTGCGAGTACCAAATCAAATTTTTAATTTAAACGAACACTATTTAAGTCTATTCCATAAATTACAGTGGGTTATCTAAACAATTAATTTAAAATTCGACCAGAAAATGGTTGGATAACCACTAAACACCAATCCAGATCCTGCCGAAGTGACCATAAAATGGTGGAGCCACGTGTTTAAGGCTGCCGGAAATCTAGTTCCCCGGTCAAACCTCAAACCTATTACGCGAGATATTAACTAAAGTGGACTGTATTTGCGATTGCTTCTATGCTTATGTAAAAGCGACTACTATAGCATGCGGTACAATGCACTCGCTCTTCCCTAAACTAAAACTATTACTTGCCAAATCGATGAAAGGAATCCTGCCTGATGGGGAGAACACAGAATTGGAGCGGTTAAACAATTATTAAATATTAATCAGGCAGTAAATTAAGGAATGTTGACTCACCGGGGTTCTTCTATCCTTTAGAGCACTATAGCGGCGATTTCCGGAACCTCCTCTGGACAGACACTCTGGGGCCCCAGGGGTGCGTCAGGAGAGAAGCGTTGTAGTTCAACGACGGCTGCGGCGGGAAGAAGAGAGCGCGCGTCGGTCGCGCGTGTCTTATATATCCTCGGCTCCGGTGATTGCGCGATGTTCTAGAATCGTCTTCTTTCCCCTCCCACCCCATCACCCCGATGTGTCGATAGGAGGGTACGAATGATATCGTTTTGGAAGGAATAATGATTCGGCAAGTTCCTACCGTCAAAAATAAAAAACGCGAATGGTTTTCCGCGCAACCAATTACCGTACTGTCATCGGCAAATAGTGATATTGGATATTTTGTAATTTGTGGTAAATCATTTATGTAGGTTATGAACAACAAAGGACCTAACAAACTCCCTTGTGGGACACCGTATTTAACTTTTTATTTGTTTGATATGCATATTTCTTCTTTTTTGGTGTTAATATTTATTCTAGAAATTTCGGTATATTGTGTTCGATTTTTAAGATAGGATTCCATGAGATTTAATACGTTTCCTCGGATGCCATAGGCTTCTGATTTACTGAGCAGAATATCATAGTCAACATAATCAAAAGCCTGCATCATTCATTGGTGCCGGCGGGGATCGAACCCGGGTTACTCACGTTCTGTTATATTTACAGCGAGCGTTAACCATCAGAGCTACCACGGATCTTTAATTAAGCGTACTTTGAAGATATTCATTGTATTAAAAATGTCAAAAATTAAGATCCACGGTATAAAACAAAATTATATGTCTTACCTAGTTTAAAGAACACTTCCCGCCCTCCCTCAATTACTTTAACTATCTCCGTTTTCACTAATCCCAGCACCACTACTCCCAACAACTATTCACTAGGAAAGACATACAACCGTCGATAGTATTACACGTGTTTCGCTCCTAAAGGAGGCATCCACAGGTGAAGTAAATAAACTCTGCGGTGGCTGATCATCATCATCATCATCATCATTACAGCCTTCCACAAGTCCACTGCTGAACATAGGCCCCCCCAAGTAATGCCACAAAGCACGGTCCTGATCCACCTGCATGACTTCTTGCATATCTTACCAGGTCGTCACTCCATCTAGTGGGGGGTCGGCCTACACTACGCCTACCGGTACGAGCCTGCCACTCGAGAACCTTTCTTCCCCATCGGTTATCGGTTCTTCGAGCTATATGGCCGGCCCATTGCCACTTCAGCTTACTAATCCGTTGGGCTATGTCGGTCACTCTGGTTTTACTGCGGATATCCTCATTTCTGAGTCTATCACACAAACTCCGAACCCCTCCTATACTTCGTCCCTATACGCCAAAAGACCACTCCAATCCGTAAGTCATCACTGGCAATACGCACTGGTTGTACTATCTAGTTTTTAGAGACTGAGGTGTACCTGACGAGAAGATGTGTCGTAATTTCCCGAACGGCCCAGCCGAGTGAATCTCTCGGTCGAAGTTGGACTTACCTAGTCGGACTATTTGTCCCAGGTAAACGTACTCGTCAACATCTTCGAGCATAGTGCTCCCAACAACTACCGTCATAGGTGTGACATGGACATTAAACTATACTATACTAAACTAAAATCTTTGTTTTGTCCATGTTCATGTTAAGAGCTATCCGTTGGGAGGCACTATTGAGGTCATTGAGCATAGTGTTTAAGTCCTCCAGCGATTCTGCCATAAGGACTATATCGTCGGCAAATCGAAGGTGAGTGATGTACTCGCCATTGATGTTAATACCGTATCCTTTCCAGTCCAGTAGTTTGAAAACATCTTCCAATGCAGCGGTGAAGAGTTTCGGGGATATAACGTCACCCTGTCTTACACCTCTCTGCAGTTGGATAGGTTTCGAGCTCTGGTTTTGTCGTTGGATAGCCATCGTAGCCCTACTGTACAAACACTTCAGCACTTCGATATACCGACAGTCATCTTGGCACCGCTGAAGGGACTGTAGCACTGCCCAAATAACGACGGAATCAAAGGCTTTCTCATAGTCCACATACGCCAGGCAAAGTGGCAGATTGTACTCTTCAGTCTTCTGTACAATCTGCCGCAGGGTGTGTATGTGGTCTATGGTACTGAAGCCTTTTCGGAAACCGGCTTGTTCGGGAGGCTGGAAGTCGTCGAGTCTGCGTGCGAGACGATTCGTTATGACTCTTGAAAACAGCACGTATACGCGGCTCAGAAGGGAAATCGGTCTGTAGTTCTTCAAGAGAGCGTTGTCGCCTTTCTTAAAGAACAAGACCACCGCACTTCTGCTCCACGCCTCCGGAGTAGTGCCACCATGAAGGACGGAATTGAAGAGCTTCTGAAGGACTTCAAGTACCGGTGTTCCACCCGCTTTCAGAAGCTCCGCTGTAATTCCATCCTCGCCTGGGGCCCTGCCGTTTTTAAGGTGCTGGAGAGCCATTCTAATCTCGCTTAGACTGACGTCCGGGATATCATCGGAATAGTGTCGGATAAGACTTGCTCCTGGATCGTTACTCACACTTGCGTGTGGCTCCAACGATGTTGTGTACAGCTGCCCATAGAACCTCTCAATCTCACTCAAAATCTCAGGTTTCCCGGAAACGATGCTGCCACACTCAGTCTTTAGCTTTGGCAGTTGGCTCTTATTGGCAGACAGATCTCTGGCAAAGACTTTGGAGTCCTAGTTCCGCTCGATCGCTTCTTTAATACGAGCAGTATTAAAGTTGAGTAAGTCTCGCCGCATGCATTTGGAGATCTGTCTGTTCAGTTGCCTGTATGCTGTCAAATCTGTTGACGATTGCAGCCTCATCTCCCGTCTAACAGCCATGAGATTAAGAGTGTGATCGGAGAGTTTTTGTGTTCTTCTGCGGCGGGTCTTGCAGAACTTAGCTCCGACCGCATGGACAGTTTCCACGAGCTTGTCATTCATATCGTCCACTGCATTGCAATCTTCTAGGCACTGAAAGCGGTTACGTAACTCGAGCTGAAAATTCTCGGGATTCTAGATTAGAGCGCAAGGGGGACGGAGCGTTGACTTCATTAGACGAGACCTCTCCAACTTAACGTTTAGGTTCAGTGTGCCTCTAACCATTCGGTGATCACTGCCAGTTTTCACCCTTGCGATCACTGAGACATCACTGAACAGTTGGCGTCTGGTCGTCATAATGAAGTCAATTTCATTTTTTGTCGAATCGTCGGGGCTCGACCAGGTCCACTTCCTGTGGGGCCGCTTCGGGAAGAAAGAGTTCATCATAAAGAGTCCCTCTTTCTCCATGAAGTCGGCCAGCTGCTGGCCCCTTCGGGTCCGTTGCCCTACTCCAAATTTCCCTAACTTCAGCTCACCGTTTTCTCTTGTGCCTAGTTTTGATGAAGTCTCCTATCAACACAGTGTAGTGGGTTTTGGAGGAATGCATGGCTTTGGAAATATCCTCATACATTTCCTCCACCTCCTCATCGGGATGTGCCGAGGTTGGTGCGTAAACCTGTATGATCTTCAGCGAATACCGTTTGGTGATTCTGAGTATCAGGTACGCGACCCTCGTCGACACACTCCCAATCTTTACAACGTTGTTGACGAGAGACTTGTGGAGGATAAATCCCACACCTCCTTGGGGACAGATGGTCGCCCTTCCGGTGATAGAAATAGTTGCCGGATTCGAGAATCACCGTGTCCTCCCCCTCTCTTCGGACCTCGGATAATCCTATAATATTCCAGCACAACTTGTCTATCTCTTCTTCCAGCTCCAGGATCTTCTCGTCAGTCCTCAGGGTGCGTGCGTTAAATGTTGCCAGGTCGTCGTAGGTGGCAACTGAACCTCCTCCGGAGATTCTTAGCACCCTGCCCCGCCGTTACCATGGTCGCCACCGTAGCCAGGAATAGTGGAACCGCCGGGGACTGGGGGCCGTCTATTTGTGTAATTGTTCATGGGGGGGGTATATTGCCATAGTTGCCACGCTTGGCGAGCGGGTTGGCAACCGCAGTTTTTTTATCGTACAGTAGCTGTTATCAGGAAGATGCTGCTTCCCATCTCCTGCCTGTTTCCCTCTGTCGCCTTTTACGACACCCACGGGAATATATGGGGTAGTGGATATTCTTAACCGCCACTATACGGCATATATACTTATAATACTATATACTATATAATGCTATATACTATATACGGCATATATAATATAATTATCACAGAAATATATTATAGGTAGTAGGTTACAGGTTTGTTAATTGAGTAAAGAAAAGAAGAGTGAAAGTAATAAATGAAAAGACCATTAAGAAACTGTTGTTATTTAACAATAATACATACATTGTGATTATAAATCATTCGTATATTATTAAAAAATATAATTTAAAGTTTCTATTTATATTCTTTTCTATTTATTTAGCTAACATTCCTGTCTTGTTACGGAGAAACAGTGAACCACTTTCTGACATAATTTCAAAAACTTTATTAGAGCGTAAATGAAATGAGGCCGCAAGAATAGCGAGGGAAGCTTTGTTCTCCTCATTTTGAATCAATTAATTTCAATTTTATTCCACGTCAAAAATTATGTAACGAAGCAATTTTTTATCCAACTAAATAAAGGTTTACTTTTTTCGTGACGGAGCCCGGTATTAAAAGACATAAGTAAGTAAAATAAAATATATTACATTTCGAAAACAGACTTAGTCTAAGTAACGAAAAACGCATTGGGTCACTGACCTCCTATAAAAAAATTTTTATCTTTTTGGCGGGTCGTTGAGCCACAAGTGTAATGAAACAAAGTCTAAGTTACGCTATCAAAGCTCTCGAACTACTCTGGTATATATAGGACAGCTCTGTAACCACCCTACAA
This sequence comes from Parnassius apollo, assembly GCA_907164705.1. Taxonomy (NCBI): domain Eukaryota; kingdom Metazoa; phylum Arthropoda; class Insecta; order Lepidoptera; family Papilionidae; genus Parnassius; species Parnassius apollo. The sequence continues at coordinate 131,102 of CAJQZP010001248.1, forward strand.
AGGACGAAACTGGAAAAAGTTAAAAAAATTAAAACATTACCCAGCGGGAGATTTCCCGTTTTCTCTTAAAGGCCAAAATACGGTCAAGTTGTATCGTGGAGATGAAAGGTATGTACATTGCACACAAAGAAACATCCAGACCCGGAACCATATATGATAGATACAGGTTTAAGGCGCTCAGATCTGAAAATTTCAGAGAAATGGGGACCTACGCCCAGTAGCGCGATGAATATAATCTGCTACTTCAATTAATTGAAAACGGTCTCTAACGCTTCATTTCACTGTGAATACTGTACGTAAAATTATCACGAAAACAAGGTCACGATCACGATGAAGTATTCTGTTCAAACACGGCAAAGTTTCTATTTTGTTCCTTGAGATTCCATTTTGTTACATTGGAATTATTCTAATAAGGATTATTTGAAGCAAGCTTGTACTGATTCTCCTCAAATTGTTTCCGATATAGAATTATAACTAGTTCCATGATTATGTAGGATACACTCGAGTGATTCTGTATAGCTTTTGTCTTTTATAACTGACGCGGAAAGATTGTTGTAATTTTGCTGATTTCAACCCTTTCGTATTATTTTGTTAAAATGTGATTATCCAGCTGTGTAAATTTTACTGTACTTTTTAAGTATACTATAACGATTTTGGGAATAATTTTTGCATGTTGTCAAAAAAGGGGGTCTCAAGGACATTCAATTGGTTATTTTGAGCTTTTTATATTCTGTAGTCCACTATGAAAATATATTTTTTTAATAAAATGTAGATCTTCTTAGAAACAAAAAGATAGATCCACTGCATATATACACCGCTTCTGAAGTCAGGGCTTTAATTCTTTGATCCACTTTGTCTTAGCACCGATTTCTGTAACTGTAACGTGGAAATTATTTCATTATTTTTGGTTCTTTGAAGTTGCATTTCACTTTTATGAACATTTATCTAATAATATTCCATTTTTAGATAAATTGGTTTTTTCGTTACTATTTACAAAGCATATAATTATATCTTGTATGTGGCAAGATTTTTTTGGATATATTTAGGAAAAAACAACGAGTTTTTATTGAATATTCATGGATAGTCGCAATATAAGGTCACACACCTCCCTAATACAGCAGCGGTGTGGTTCCACCACGTAAAATGTTCGTTGCACGTTGTGTGTTCCTTAGGTATTAAAATTGTCTAGTTATGTTAACTTATTTATGAATATTTTTATTAGCACTGAAATCACGAAGTGAGATAATACAATAGTCTAAAATAGTCATTTTAAGATCACATAAGTGTGAAATAACTGCATCAGATGTATGCTCGATTTCCAAAATACTAAGTACAATAGACTAAAACAGTCATTTTAAGATCACGTAAGTGTGAAATAACTGCATCAGATGTATGCTCGATTTCCAAAATACTTAGTACAATAGATTAAAACAGTGATTTTAAGATCACGTAAGTGTGAAATAACTGCATCAAATGTATGCTCGATTTCCAAAATACTTAGTACAATAGACTAAAACAGTGATTTCCCGTGCATTCTGGTCTCCCGCCAAGGCTGTCCAGGGGAATTTCTGTCAGCCATCTCTCCCATCTCTGCACAGGGAGGACGACTCACTGGCTTATACCGCAAAGGACAAAGCCAGGTTCTGCTAGGTTCTTTCTTTGCGTCCAACTCGATTCTCGATGACGGGAGGAGTACGCCACCGACCATCCCGCGGTGTGAGTGCTCCATGCCGGAAGTGCAGTTCACACAGCACTCGGTTAGCAAAGCACTCCTCTCCCTGGACATCCACAAGTCGAGTGGGCCCGACGGAATCCCCCCTATTGTGCTGAGGACATGTGCTCAAGAGTTGGCACCAGTTTTAATGCGTCTTTTCCGGTACTCCTACTCCCTAGGTGTAGTCTTAAAATCATGGAAGACGGCTTTCATCCACCCGATCCCTAAAAAAGGCGACCGTTCAGACCCGTCCAACTACAGGCCTATCGCCATCGCCCCCTTGTTCTCCAAAAGAATGGAGTCCATTGTAAACTGCCAGCTCATGAGGTACCTTGAGGATCACCAGCTGATGAGTGATCGCCAATACGGTTTTCGTCGTGGTCGATCAGCTGGTGATCTTCTGGTCTACCTAACTCATAGATGGGCGGAGGCAGTAGAGTCCAAGGGAGAGGCATTGGCCGTTAGTTTGGACATTGTGAAGGCCTTCGATCGGGTTTGGCACAAAGCGCTTCTTTTGAAGCTCCCTTTCTATGGGCTTCCCGAGAAATTGGATCACCAGCTTTCTTGCAGATCGGAGCATCAAGGTCGTTGTAGACGGTGCAAGCTCCGATTACAAGCCTATTAATGCTGGTGTTCCACAAGCTGCGTGCTATCGCTAACGCTGTTTCTTCTGCATATCAATGATATGTTGCAAAACCGTAACATTCATTGCTATGCAGATGACAGCACTGATGGTGCTCTGTACACTGGCTGTGCTGCTATTTCTTGGGAAAACTTCTCCGAGTACCGGGACAACTTGTGTCTGAATTCAAGTCTTTGCTGAACAAAGTCTCGGATTGGGGGCGATTAAATCTAGTCCAGTTTAACCCTCAGAAGACACAAGTTTGCGCGTCAACCGCTAAAAAGAACCCCTTTGTCGTATCTCCTCTGTTTCAAGGCACTTCCGTTGTTGCGTCAGCCAGTATCGAAATCCTCGGCGTCGACATAAAACACTTGGAAGAGACGGCCAAATTGGCCTCCAAAAAGCATGACGTGCTCAGCAGAGCGGGACAGTATTTCATACCGGCACACCGTCTGCAACTTTATAAGGCGCAGGTTCGGCCGCACATGGAATACTGTTACCATCTCTGGGCTGGAGGTCCTCAGTACCAGCTCCTTCCACTTGACAGCATCAAGCGCAGAGCTGCTCGAATCGTCGACGACTGAGTACTTTCCAATCGGCTCGATCCACTGGCGCTGCGAAGAGATGTTGCATCTCTTTGCATTTTCTTTCGTGTCGTGCTGCAACCATAAATATTATCGCTACAGCATGGCTCTTCCACGTAAAAACATAAATACATACCACGTAAAAACTTAATTTTTAACATCTTTAATATTACAGATTACTTGAAGAATTAAGCTGCATTTATAAAAGAAAAAAGTAATGTGGGGATATAGAAATGTTAAAGAAGCAAAAGAGGTGTATCAGGATAATGCGAAATGAAAGTCCATAGTCTGTGCCCGACCTTTTGGCTGACAGGCTAGAGAGTTCATGTTTATATGTTATGGTAGTATAAGGGAATCACTCCATTTCATCCTGTGTGAGATTCTTAAACGACGTTTGTGTGAAATGCCAGGAATCTATAGCTCATTGTTAGTATCAGTCGATAATCTTTCTCGTGTACACTAGATCTGAAATAACCAGACCGGCTACGGGAAAGAAGCGTCAAAGGTGCGAGACGACTGGTACTGCGATCGTTAATCAGCGGAACAAGTCCAGCAGTGGTCTTTTACGGGCTGATGGAAAAGAAGGAAACGAATCTCACGAGTTAGATTGGTTACGACTCATCTAAGTATTTAGTTAATGTCTTGAAGTTACTATATTACTTTTAAATTATACAAAAACACCCAGAATGTATTTTATAAAATTGAAATGATAAACGTATTCACAGTCCATCTAAACACGTGTTAACTAAAAAAAAATAAGGCTTTTGTGTATTGTCACCTCTGAGAACTAAGGTGGAATACGTCACAGCCTATAATGATAGGTACTGGCTTTCTATATCCTTCAGACTGGATCACAGCAGTAAACGTACCCCTGCTTGGCGGCTAAAATGAGTGAAAAGTTGCTACCCAGAGAGATTCCTAGTTAAGATGAAGTTCTACCACATATGATATCGGTAATCAGACTAGTCTAGATATTTGACAATTTCGAACAAGTCTTTATACTGGGTGAACTTTTACCGTCTGGAAAGAAATAGTATGTAACAGGTTAACGGAATATGAGCCTATGGCACAGATATTTTAAATTTTGTTTATTTTATTATTAAATATATAATTTGATCTATCAATAAGAACTCCTAATTTGATATTTTACATATACATAATTTGATCTATCAATAAATACTCCTAATTTGAAATAAACTTTTACTAGAAAATAACAACAAAATTTTTGAAATAAATAAATAAATCAATTAAAAACAATCCAAATTCAGATAATACGTAAGTGATCTTAGACAACTCAGGGGTGGTTCCATTTTTATTTGAAGTAAAATTTCCTTGAGGTGGAAAAATAGGATTTTGGAGCTACTTTTAAAACTACGAGACATTTATTCCGTTGACCTTGAACTTGTGATGTTGCTGAGGCTACTCTAGAGTTAAGTGATTTAACATTGAAAGGTTAAAACCTACTAAAAAGTTAGAGCAATAAAATGAGTTACGCGTAATTTTTATTTCAATATGCCTCAGCACAGACCGCAGAGGCCAGAAATTATGTGGAAATTACATAATTTTTTTGAGTTTTGTGAGATTTTTAATTTTTGTTGAAAGTTTAATTATAAAACCCATTTTCACTTCTAGGACTTGCTCGAAGAGATACTTGTCGAGGCCAAAATGTCGAGTATGCTTAAGAGCGTAACGCGCGAGCGATCGTTCTCGGCTCGCGTGCACGAAATTCATATCCTTTGAAAGTACTTGTGTAATGAATTCTTAAAACAAAAATGTGATAAATTCGGAATATAAACAAATAACAAAATTATAACGGCGTGTGTAATTTATTTTAAATTAATAACATAATTTATATAATTCCGCTTGTCTTAACTTCAAAATTACGATCAATTACTCGATGTTAAACAAGTACCTCTCCAAATGTTATACTTGGTAGTATAACACTTGCTAATTTTGGTGTAATTAATATTGTGTATAATTTAATGACGTCATGAGAACCGAATTGGGTTGGCAGATACCTATAAATATCGTAAGCGCTTTTGACATGAGTATTCGTAATAATAGTCTAAAATTAGTATTGTATGAGTCAGGATATCAAGCTTATGCTACATTCATAACCATGATCAAAGTTCGTTATGTATACCCACTATTGAAAATAGGCCGCTTCCATAGATTGAAACAAAGCACGGTCTTCAGTCACCTGCATCGATCGCCTCCATATATGTTTGATAGGGTCATCACGCCATACAATGGTTGGTCGCTCAACGCGTTTGCTAGTACGAGTTTTCAGTCGGCATTCTGTAATTATAATGACTCTATACCATTTAGACCGGGACAGAGTAGAACATGCACTAACATTTGGCGGTAGAGATAAGTGAGAGGGCGGTACCAACCCACACAGACTCCTAGCCAGAAATTCTTTCACCTAAGTTGTAATACTTTTAACTTACTGGTGATATATGTTGATTATACCAAGAATTAGCTATGTGGCATGCTTGCGTTGAATTATTTCATTACTTCATCATCTTGCTTGTACTCACTACATTAGGCAGGTGGATTGGTGAGTTGTCACTGTTGCTCCCCATCACCAGTCAGGAACCTTACTTCGCCATTAATTGTCAGTTATTTGAGCTATATTATAGGCTAGTTTTTTATATAAGGGGGTAAACGAGCACTTGACTCACCTGATAGTAACTGACTACCGTTCATGAACAACTGCAAAACCAGCAATAGCAGTTTCGTTGCTGGTCTTTAAAAACAAAAAGGTGGGCTCTGTAGATGTGTAAATAAAGAAGGTTCTAGTATTAAATGTTATTTAGTCAAGAAAGCATTAAGTTCTTGGAACAAAACCAAAGAATATTTTTTCATAATTAAGATTGAACACGCAATTTTTCACTTTAGCATAGTGAAAGATGAAAATGGCGTTCCATTAAAATACATTTTTCAGTCAATATAATTGTAGATAAAGTGGAAGCTTTCGATGAAATATGAGTGTGTAGTGGAATGCGTTATATTGTGCCAACTGGTGCAGCGTCAGGTAATTTATCTGAAATACTTTGGAAAATGAATGCGTAATTAAATCTTCACAATTTAAACTTTAAACCGTGATCTATACATATAATAAAACAGTAACGAAAGAAAAACTGTACATTGAGTATTTTCGAGGAAAAAATAAGTGGCTTTTGTTAAAAAAACGTAACTGATGACAAAAAGTGACTTTTTAGAATTTTTGTCTGTTTGTCTGTGTGTATGATACGGCTTCACGACAAAACTACTGGATAGATTGAATTGAAATTCAGTAAAAATGTTCTTTGTAAACCAAGGAAGGCTTTAGGCTACATATTATCACGCCGTATGTTATAGGAGGTAAGCAGTGATTTTAAAATGTTTTTCTTCGTAATTGAATGCACAAACGACATGTTATTAGTTAAAATAAAAATTAAAATTTAACTCTAGGAGCGGGGCAGTAATATTATAAATTGCAAGCTAACAGCTGTTTAACAATATGTCAACGGGGAATTTAGCGGTAAGGTCAGGCGACCGTTTACCGCATTAAATGGTGCAAGTTTATTCCCATAATATTGTTTTGAAAAATCGTAATTTTTGTTTAATTTTTGCACTTTTTATTTGCATTAGGAAGTCTGAGAACTTTACATGTCCTATCTAATTATATGGAGAGTTTCATACCAATATTATCAAACAGATTGATTGGTGATACAACAAGTTACACTATCATGAAGTCAAGTCAAACTTTTGGTTCTAAGTTATATCTTACCAAGCACATTTGTTGACGAAGGTTGCGTATATACTTTATAATCAGAATCACTAAACGGTATTCGTTGAAGGTCATAAAGTTTTACTCAACGACCTCCATACATCCCGATGCAGAATTGGAAGAAATGTATGAGGATATCTCCAAAGCCCTGCATTCTTCCAAAACCCACTATAGTACGGCCGCTGAGTTATTACCGATTTGACAGATTATTCTTAAATTAATCGGTATAACCTTGCACGAGCGACACATTTGCCGAATGATTTAGAATACCTCTTTAATATAAAACTTTATGTCAAAATGTCAGAATCAAGTAATTTTCCAATAAACTCTGTTTCAAAACTTAAAATAGTTTGTAAATAATATGAAAACATTTATTTTTTCTTCTTTGGCGCGCTTGTACAAAGTTACATCGTGCGTCTAGTTTTCATAGTGATGTGCATGATAGTATTCGGTCCGAATTCATTGGATATATTCATTGGATGATATTTATTTTATTTGGATATTTTTATTTTACTTATTCCTTTGAGCAACTAGACTATAATGCTACCATTTTTTTTGCGTCTCCTAATTACACTGTGTTGCCAGTATCTCTATGATTTTTATGATATAAATCTTAAAAAATCATAGAGATAGAGTGTGATCCAAAGACAGAAATACTGTTTTCTATGATTTAAAAATAAATACAATTAAAATGATTATGTATAATTTTTAACATTCATAATATATAAAACAACATTTAATAAATATAATTTTCTCCCTCAATTAAGTAATGTTATAGGTGTATTTTTTTAAGTAATTGGCTACACTATTCTGGCAACACCCTTACCACCGCTATTTTAATCTGTTTAGTCGTCTTCCGTACTCTCGTGCGCACAGACTACGTTCTCTTGTGTAACCGTTGTTTTTTGACTCGACTTTCTGCTGTTTATCGTTGCGCTTTATTGGACTAATTTTGTTTGTGTTTGGTAATTTTGTTGAAAATGCCGAAACGAGGAAAAAACATTGAATAGTCAATGTCGTGAGCTTGTACTAAAGCTACAGGATTACTTTGAGCGTGAGTCACAAAATGGCGGCCCTTTTGATTCCTGTCACTCAAGTGAAAGATCGGGTTTCACAAGCTCTTGGAATTGGTGCAAAAAACACTATATAATATAAATAAAGAAAAATTTGGTGCTTCTGGAAGTGAAGATAATGTTTTACGCACTCCTAAGAAAAAACGAAGACAAAAGCCCGTGACAGGTGTTGATGTTTTTGATGCAGATGCAATAAGAAACCACATATATGGTTATTATACTAGGAACGAGTTTCCAACTAGACGTTTGCTTTTGGTCTCTTTAAAAGAAGCTGGCTTGTTTAAAGGCGGTAAAACGGCGTTGTCAAAACTATTGCACGAAATTGGGTTTGAATATAAAAAAAACGAATAAAAGGAAAATATTAATGGAAAGATTTGATTTAATAATTAAAAGGAGCGAGTTTTTAAGAGAAGCCAGAAAAATCGAGTCTTGGGACAACGTCGTTTTTGTTGACGAAACATGGTTAAATGCGAACCACACTGTGTCACGCTCTTGGACTGACGAAACAAAAGCATCAACCTCAAAGGTTCCAATTGGAAAAGGATCGCGACTGATAATTTGTCACGCCGGTTCTGCTGGAAGTGGTTTCTTTGAAAATGGACTGCTGGCTTTCGCGTCAAAAAGTACTTCCGATTACCACGAGGAGATGGATACAGACACTTTTACGAATTGGTTCGAAAATCAATTATTACCCAGCCTGCCAGAGCCTTCTATCATAATAATGGATAACGCTTCATATCACTCGAAACAAGTGAATAAAGCGCCTACTCAGGGCGACAAGAAAGCTGATCTCGTAGCATGGCTACACCGAAATGGAATTGAAACTACTACCGAAATGCTAAAGTCTGACTTAGTAAAGTTGGTACGCGAAAATAAAACATCAAGAGTCCGTTATGAAGTAGATGAGATAGCTCTAGCACATGGACATCGGGTACTTCGAATTCCGCCTTATCACTGCCAGTACAATGCCATTGAGCTAATATGGGCACAAATCAAAGGTATTGTTTTTATCGCATAAGTTATGAATATGAATAATTTGTACTATTATAACATCCAATATTCAGCATATAAGTAAAAAGATACATAACTAAGAAATAAATATCTCATATCCCTTACATAATTAAGGTAATTGTGTAACATTTCGTTTATTTAATGTAATAAATTAACGTTATTTAATGTTTACATTACAGGTTACGCAGCTCATTCAGTACTAATAAAATGATGGGTCTATTAAAAGATGCTTGCAGCAAAATAACGAAAGAAGATTGGGTCAAGGTCGTCGAAAAGACTCGAAAACTAATAACAGAAGATTATGAACGCGATATAAGAGTGGACACCGTTATAGAGAATGAAATTGTCATACAAGTGACTGATAGCGATGACAGCTCTGGCGAATCTGGTTCAGAGTCTGAATAATTTTTTTAATAAATGATAGGTAGTCATTTATTAAGACATCTTGTACTTACTCTATTCATTAAAATGTGTAACAGTGTTTACAAATTTGTTTTATTTTGATATGTCCTCGACCAATTATCTACGCCCATCAAGGATACTCCACCTAATAAAGAACCTGTGTCTTTAACTATTTATTTATTTTGTTTTTTTGTTTTCTTTAAAAACAACAAAATAAATAAAACAAAATAAATAAAACTATTATTGTTTTGATTTTATTTAATTACACTCTATACTAGAATATTTAAAAACAAACTGTTCCCAAATGATATTAGGGTTACTGGTTCAGTCACTTCACTAGTATTGTCAATTCGTCATGTGTCAAATCGGTAATAACTCTGCGGCCGGACTATATACGATGTTAATGGGAGACTTCAACGCAAATATAGGCACAGAAGCGAACGGCGAGCTGAAGGTAGGGGACTTTGGAATAAGGCAACGGAACTCAAGGGGTCAGCAGCTGGACTGACTTCATGGAGTAAGAGGGACTCTTTATGATGAACTCTTTCTTCCAGAAGCAGCCTACAGGAAGTGGACTTGGTTGAGCTCCGACGGTTCGACAGAAAATGAGATTGAATTCATTATGAGGACCAGACGATAACTGTTGAGTGATGTCTCAGTGATCGCGAGGGTGAAAATTGGCAGCGATCATCGAATAGTTAGAGGTACATTGAAACTAAATGTTAGTTAGTTGGAGAGGTCTCGTCTAATGAAGTCAATACTCCGTCCCCTTCGTTCTCTAATCCAAAGTCACGAAACCTTTCACTTTGAATTACAAAACCGTTTTTAGTGACTAGAAGACTGCAATGCAGTGGACAATATGAATGATAAGCTCGTGAAAACTGTTCATGCGGTCGGAGCTAAGTTCTGTAAGACCCGACGCAGAAGAACACAAAAACTCTCCGATTACAGTCTTAATCTCATGTCTCTTAGACGGGTAATGAAGCTGCAGTCTTCAGCAGATATGACTGCATACAGGCAACTGAACAGACATTTGTTCTTCAGACGCAGTTCTCGCTGAAACTCATAAACGGAATAAGTCCAGGGATGGTTTAGATTTACTAGTGGGTATTTAAATATTTCATTAACTCACCAAAAATATTGACATTTCCAAAAATACCCCAGAATCCTGACCAATGCCTAAAATCCTTACATATCGAGGCAAATCCCAGGACATAGGTCACAGCATCCACTACCACTTACGGTAGTGAATGCTGTGACTCAGGGTGCTGTGACCCTTAGGGTATTTATGTATCACCCTTGCTTAAAATAAAAAAACTTTCTTATTTAATAAATCTTTATTACACCTTAAATGTAATTTCCTCTATATAATTTGATACTTAGCTTTACCTTTCATTTCTCTCAATTGTACGTAAGGCGCTGTTTATTCAACTGGCCGTTCCAGTCGGTTGCTTGTTAGATTTTTACTCTGTATTTCTTGGAGATAGGGTTGCCATCTGTACTTAACAAAAGTTTTTTTTAAATAGGGAAGGGGAAAATGAATACCCGACTCAAGTGATAGTAACTGACAACTGCCGTCCATAAATATCCACAATAACAGCATTTTATATTTTTATTGATACTAAAATGATAGTCACTTTATACAGCACTAGCTTTTGCTCGCGACTTCGTCCGCGTGGAATAGTTTTTTTTTTTTTATAGGATAGGGTGACAAACGAGCACACAGTCCACCTGATGGTAAGTGGTTGCTGCGGCCCATAGACATCTACATCTATCTTCCATTACAAATCAAAATGCAGATGCGTTGTCACCCGTGAGGACTGAGATGGAATGCCTCATTTCCAGTAAAAAAGGGTCTCCGGTTCTCTACACTCACCATACGAAATACAGCAGCATTAAGCTACTATTTCACGTTGGTATTCTGTGAGAGCGTGGTCCTTCCCCGGTCGAGCCGACCCATTCGTGCTACAACTATACTACTAATATAATTGCAGCATGGCTCTACCACGTAAAGGACTAGGTTACTTTGGGCTACCGTTAACTTTAACCCGCGACTTCGTTTACGTAGAAGGTGAATATTTTTAAATAATACGAACGTTTCGGAGCTATTTTAGGTAGCTGTAGGTAGCTACCTACGCATTTATTTGTAAAAGTGTAACTTTTCTCAAAAAAACTCATAAATAATGTTATTTTAAAGTATTTTTGCGTACACTATATTTTTAGTTTTGTTTTCTTCCGGCAGAAGCAGATACTGATTTTCACCAGAACCAGATCTCGATAGAGAGAACATATAGTTGCTTGTGCGAGAAAAACACTCTTCGCGTATATATCTCACGGCATGGATTTCGCAGAGCTAACTGGGGCTTCTGCCCTTCCCCTCGTGACTGTCCGCCGGCTTTGCACATTATAAATGCGCGCGCAGTACTTGATCATTATTTTTCTGCGATATTAATTTAAAATATAGTATAGAGTACGAGATATCTACGATATCTCCTAAGATATTCATTGAAATCGAATGATGTAAAGGGAAATTTTGTTTTATATTAAATACTTGTGATAACTAACGTATTTATTTGGATAAGGATAAATCATGTTTATAAAAACACCTTCGCAAATATTGCATTATTTTAGAACAAATTTGGTTAGCATAAAAAAGGTTATAGTGAGCCAACCTTAAAAGATAGACATATGCTGTCACGGACTTTTTTAGAACTTTTAAAGGGGAATAATTCTGTTATACATGATTTTTGCGAAACTTCAACTGTTTACGCAGCACACGCAGCGAAAGCTCTGAAAGGGAAAAAATTCCGATTTTGAAATATTCTTCATTGGTGCTCCGCTCCTATTGGTCTTAGCGTAATGATATATAGCCTATAGCCTTCCTCGATAAACGGGCTATCTAACACTGAAAGATTTTTTTAAATTGGACCAGTAGTTCCTGAGATTAGCGCGTTTAAGCAAGCAAACAAACTCTTCAGCTTTATAATATTAGTATAGATATTGCGTTATATGCTATACGGTTTTCTATAATAGTTACATGGCTCATGAAATATACGATGCAGTGTACTATGTGATGCAAAGTGATATTAATTTTAATGTCGAATGAAGAAGCGAGGGATTACGACACATCTTATCGTCACACAAACTAGAATTGTACCAACAGATATTCAACGATCCATAGTCATCAATGGCGTGTTGTCATTGATGACTTATGGATGAGAGACGTGGTCATTCACTGTTCGATATATGAGGAAGCTCAAAATCGCTCAGCGAGCGATGACGAGTGCTATGCTCGGAGTTTCTTTGCGTGATAAACTTAGGAATGAGGATATCCGCAGTAGAAGCTGAAGTGACAATGTGCCGGCCATATACCTAGCTCGAAGAACCAATAACCGATGGGGAAAAATTTTGGAGCAGCCTCGTACCGGCAGGCGAAGTGTCCCCCGACTAGATGTAGTGACGACCTGATAAGAAATGCAGGAAGTCGATACAAATGGCTCAATTCCTTTAGTCTTCTTGGATTCTTGGTCAGAGGGGCCATAGATCCTGTATGACAGGGAGATAAAATAAGTTCCATCACAGCTATAAAAGTCCACTGCGGAATATAGGACCTCCACACATAGCTGCCACGCCTTGACAGGTTTTTTATAATTTTGAGTTGCTATCAACAAGACGCCTCCATCTCTTGCCTCAGTTTCCTCCGTTGCCTCTTACGATAACCAAGGAACTATGGTCCCTTGGGTATCGTAAGGTTGTGTGTGGTGAAGGCTATGGTAGGGAAGAAGATATTTTTACACTGTCACTGGTAAAGTTTGGTCAGCCTCGAAGGAAGTCAGCCCTTGGTCAGCACGTCTGCGTCAGCGATGCAGCTCAAATAATAGAAAATTGTTTTATTAAATTGTGTTTCTTCATTTAATTTCGTGTGTACTGTATATAACAAAAACAATAAATACATAAATACTTCAGGTAAACATTCCTTTTACGTAATAAAATTAGTAAAGTATTTATATTTATACATTTATGTTTGGAAATAAGTCAGCTAAATATAACTTGAAATACCGATAAACGACGGGAAGAAAGTTTCACGAGTGGCAGTGTTGTACCGGTAACCGAAGTGTAGGTTGGACCACCACGAGACAGAGTGATGACCTGTTAAGAGATACAGAAAGTTGATGGATGAAGGGGACTCAAGATATTCTTTGGAGATATTTATCCTATGCTCAGAAGCGGACTTATGCAGGGCTGATGCTGTACATTAGGTGACCTATAAAGATGATAATGATGATAAATAATAAAGAAGCCTAAGTATATTATAAAGGAATATGTATAAAAGTATATAATCATTTATAAATCACAGTTACAATTCTTATGATATTGAAGAAAAAACAAAATCTCACTACACTATTTATATCATTCTACTTACTCAAGTAAAAGGTGGCAACCCTACTTAGAGACTGCAACTGTGTTACTTTAAGTGCACTCTTCTTGTACATTGCATTCAATTTTTATTTGTATTTTCAAAAATGTTTTTGTCTTTGGCAATTCCAAATGAATAATTCATCGGTATATTTTTCATATACTTGATTCAGCTGTAACTAACGATTTCAATCATTAATTTTTCCCTTTTGTTCGGAAAAGGGTCTTTCATGGGCAGTCTCATATAAATAGCACCCATAAAAATCATCAAAATTCAATTTGCAAAGGCATCTGTACGACAAATTATTACCACGACTATTTATATTACCTTTGCTTGTTTGAAGTCATTTTTAAATTTTAAAAAGTATCATTTTTCAGGTTCTATTTAGAAAATAATTCGACGCTCCGTCCTCCTCATGCTCTGATCCAAAGCCCCGAAAACTTTCAGCTCGAGTTACAAATTGTATTCAGTTCATAGAAGACTGCAATCAAGTTTACGATAGGAATGACAAACATTGTTGAAATTTTTCATGCGATTGAAGTCTATTAAGTTCTGTAAGACCCGTCGCAGAAGAACACAAAAACTCTCCGATCACACTATTAATCTCATGGCTATTAGACGCGAGAGTCTAGACTAGAGAGAGGAGGACTAACGCAACTTCAATACAACTCGTTTTGAAGAAGCGATCGAGCGTAACTAGCTTAAAAGTCCGAAGAGTACAATCTGCAACTTTGTCTTATGTAAGTGGACTATGAGAAAGTCCAAATTTGGTGGATGCTGCAGTCCCTTCAGTGGTGCCAAAATGACTGTCGGTATATCGAAGAGCTGAAGAGTTTGTACTTTTACTAACACGGCAGCACAGTTGCCACGCTTGGCTAGCTGGTTGGCAACCGCAGTTTTTTTGTTGTACATTTGATGTTATATCGGCTATCTCGTTTGCCTTTTTACGACACTAACGGGAAGATATGGGGTAGTGCATATTCTTAACCACCACTACGTGGCCTACTGCGTGATAAACTTAGGAATGAGGATATCTGCAGTAAAACCAGAGTGACTGACATAACCCAATGGATTAGTAAGCTGAAGTGACATTGGTCCAGTCATATAACTCGAAGAAATGCGAACCGATGGGGTAGAAAGGTTCTCGAGCGGCATCCTCGTACGGACAGGTGAAGTGTAGGGCGTCTCCCTACTAGATGGAGTGACGACCTGATAAGACATCCAGGAAGTCAATGAGTGCAGGTCGCTCAGGGCCCTGCTTTGTGGCATTACTTGTGGGAGGCCTATGTTTAGCAGTAGACTTGTGAAAGGCTGTAACGATGATGATGTTGAGTCCGGTTTGACATTATAACGTTGAACACCTTAGGTACTTTATTCTGACTCTACAATTTCACTGTAAAAATCTACGTGAAAACTTTTTTTGTAACGAGGCATTCCACGTCAGTCTTCGGGGATGACAAACGCATCTGTATTTTAATTCTTAATCGAGGGTAGATGTAGATGTTTATGGGCCCAGCATACACTTACTACCAGGTGGACTGCGTGCTTGCTTGTCACTATTATTCTTTAAAAAATCTATACTAAAAGAAAAATGATTTCTTGTCGTCTGTATTTAAAAACTTATAACTCTATGATTTAATAAAATAAGATATATTAATAAAATAAGATAGATAAGAAATGATTATTCTATGATTTAATACAAATGCCATAGCAATTTTCACTAAGAATTGGAAAATTCCGCGTGTATAGATATAAACTTCTTTACAAATAATCAAAAAACCGGAGAAAACAAATACAAAGGAAAATAAGTCTTATTTCTATGATTCAAGTTCTATATTTCTCGATCGCTAGATAACACAACCTTAAAGTTAAAGTTAGCAAAGGTTGCTGAAAAACAAAGCTTAATTTTTACTCGAGTCCCATATCCTTCCTTTACGTGTATATATATGTGAATGAAGAATGTATATAATATATGTAATGTATGAGAAGTGAATACTACTCACGATATCCGACAAGTTAATTAAAACCAAGTTTTTACCTGCGACGGCAGCTTAGCTCGTTTAAAACTTAATGTCATTGTGTAAATTTTTTACTTTCTTAATAGCAAGTAATAGAGGAGGAAGAAGTAGATAGAAGACAATTTAAGTCCTCACTTGTAATAATTCAAGCCGTGTAGTGGCGGTTGAGAATATCCACTACCCCATATCTTCCCGTGGGTGTCGTAAGAGGCGACAGAGGGATACAGAAAGGAGATGGGCAGCAGCATCTTCCTAATAACAACAATAACATAATAAAAAACTGCGGTTGCCAACCCGATCGCCAAGCTTGGCAACTATGGAAAATATCCCCCCATAAGCAACGACAAAAATAAACGGCCCCCAGTCCTCAGCGGCCCCGCTATTATTGGCTACGGTGGTGACCATGGTAACGGCGGGGCAGGGGGGTGCTAAGAATCTCCGGTGGAGGTTCGGTTGCCACCTACGACGACTCGACCTGGCAACGTATAACGCACGCACCCTGAGGACTGACGAGAAGATACTGGAGCTGGAAGAAGAGGTAGACAAGTTGCGCTGGCATATTATTGGATTATCTGAGGTCCGAAGAGAGGGGGAGGACACGGTAATCCTCGAGTCCGGCAACTTGCTCTATCACCGGGAGAGCGACCATCTGTCCCAAGGAGGTGTCGGATTTATCGTCCACAAGTCTCTCGTCAACAACGTTGTAAAGATTGTGAGTGTGTCGACGTGGGTCGCGTACCTGATACTCAGAATCACCAAACGGTTTTCGCTGAAGGTCATACAGGTATACGCACCAACTCGGAACATCCCGACGAGGAGGTGGAGGACATGTATGAGGATATTTCCAGACCCATGCATTCCTCCAAAACCCACTACACGGTGTTGATGGGAGACTTCAACGCAAAACAAGGCACAAGAGAAAGCGGTGAGCTGAAGTTAGAGAATTTTGGAGTAGGGCAACGGAACGGTAGGGGCCAGCAGCTGGCTAACTTTACGGAGAAAGAGGGACTCTTTGTGATGAACTCTTTGAACCGAATGCAACAAGTTAGTGGCACACTGAACCTAAACGTTAAGTTGGAGAGGTCTCGTCTAATAAAGTCAACGCTCCGTCCCCCTCGTGCTCTAATCCAGAATCCCGAGACTTTTCAGCTCGAGTTACGTAACCGCTTTCAGTGCCTAGAAGATTGCAATGCAGTGGACGATATGAATGACAATCTCGTGGAAACTGTCCATGCGGTCGGAGCTAAGTTCTGCAAGACCCGCCGCAGAAGAACACAAAAACTCTCCGATCACACTCTTAATCTCATGGCTGTTAGACGGGAGATGAGGCTGCAATCGTCAAACAGATTTGACAGCATACAGGCAACTGAACAGACAGATCTCCAAATACATGCGGCAAGACTTACGCAACTTTAATACTGCTCGTATTAAAGAAGCGATCGAGCGGAACCAGGGCTCCAAAGACTTTACCAGAGATCTGTCTGCCAGAAAGAGCCAACTGTCAAAGCTGAAGACTGAGTGTGGCAGCATCGTTTCCGGGATACCTGAGATTTTGAGTGAGATTGAGAGGTTCTATGGAGATGAGGCTGCAATCGTCAACAGATTTGACAGCATATAGGCAACTGAACAGACAGATCTCCAAATGCATGCGGCAAGACTTACGCAACTTTAATACTGCTCGTATTAAAGAAGCGATCGAGCGAAACCAGGGCTCCAAAGTCTTTGCCAGAGATCTGTCTGCCAGAAAGAGCCAACTGTCAAAACTGAAGACTGAGTGTGGCATCATCGTTTCCGGGACACCTGAGATTTTGAGTGAGATTGAGAGGTTCAATGGGCAGCTGTACACATGATCGTTGGAGCCACACGCAAGTGTAAGTAACGATACAAGAGCAAGTCTTACTCGACACTATTCCGATGATATCCCGGACGTCAGTCTGAGCGAGATTAGAATGGCTCTCCAGCACCTTAAAAAACGGCAGGGCCCCAGGCGAGGAATGAATTACAGCGGAGCTTCTGAAAGCGGGTGGAACACCGGTACTTGAAGTCCTTCAGAAGCTCTTCAATTCCGTCCTCCATGGTGGCACTACTCCGGAGGCGTGGAGCAGAAGTGCGGTTGTCTTGTTCTTTTAGAAAGGCGACAACGCTCTCTTGAAGAACTACAGACCGATTTCCCTTCTGAGCCGCGTCTACGTGCTGTTTTCAAGAGTTATTACGAATCGTCTCGCACGCGGACTCGACGACTTCCAGCCTCCCGAACAAACCGGTTTCCGATAAGGCTTCAGTACCATAGACCACATACATACCCTGCGGCAGATTGTACAGAAGACCGAAGAGTACAATCTGCCACTTTTCCTGGCGTATGTGAACTATGAGAAAGCCTTTGAATCCGTCGAAATTTGGGCGGTGCTACAGTCGCTTCAGCGGTGCCAAGTTGACTGTCGGTATATCGAGGAGCTGAAGTATTTTTACAGTAGGGCTTCGATGGCTATCCGAGTACAGAACCAGTGTTCGAAACCTATCCAACTGCAGAGAGGTGTAAGACAGGGTAACGTTATATCCCCGAAACTCTTCACCGCTACGTTGGAAGAGATTTTCAAGCTACTGGACCGGAAAGGATACGGTATTAGCATCAATGGCGAGTATATTACTCACCTGCGATTTGCCGACGATATAGTCCTTATGGCAGAATCGCCGGAGGACCTTAGCACTATGCTCAATGACCTCAATGGTGTCTCCCAACGGATAGGTCTTAAGATGAACATGGACAAAACAAAGATCATGTTCAATGTCCATGTCACACCTATACCGGTAGTTGTTGGGAGCACCACGTTCGAAGTTGTTGACGAGTACGTTTACCTGGGACAAATAGTCCGACTAGGTAAGTCCAACTTCGACCGAGAGGTCAATCGACGGATTCAACTCGGCTGGGCAGCGTTAGGGAAATTACGACACATCTTCTCGTCAGGTATACCTCAATCTCTGAAAACTAAAGTGTACAACCAGTGCGTGTTGCCAGTGATGACTTACGGATCAGAGACGTGGTCCTTCACTGCTGGCCGTATGAGGACGCTCAAGGTCGCTCAGCGAGCTATGGAGAGGGCTATGCTCGGATTTTCTCTGCGTGATAGACTCAGAAATGAGGATATCCGCAGTAAAACCAGAGTGACCGACATAGCCCAACGGATTAGTAAGCTGAAGTGGCAATGGGCCGGCCATATAGCACGAAGAACCGATAACCGATGGGGAAGAAAGGTTCTCGAGTGGCAGCCTCGTACCGGTAGGCGTAGTGTAGGGCAACCCCCCACTAGATGGAGTGACGACCTGGTAAGACATGCAGGAAGTCAATGGATGCAGGTGGCTCAGGACCGTGCTTTGTGGCATTACTTGGGGGAGGCCTATGTTCAGCAGTGGACTTGTGAAGGGCTGTAATGATGATGATGATGATGATTGTAATAATTCATTCTGTAGTTTGATTCTTAATCGAAGATAGATAGAGATGGGATGATGATCCATGGGCCACAATATCCACATACCGTCAGTTGGGCTGTGTACTCATATGTCTCCATTCTATAAAGCATTATGTGGTAAATTGCACTATCATAGCACAATGAAAACCTATTTACTCTTGCAGCAAATGGGGAAAGGGGCTCAACTCACGGTCCCCATGATAAATTTTAAGAGTGTGTGCAGAAATTACGTGGAAGGAGCCAAAATCCCACGATGTTCACCATCAGCTTATTATCTCCTTCCTTCATAGGAATACCAGACTCTCGACCAATCTCCACTTGTTTGTTGTCGACACGTTGTTTGCCCACACATTGAAAACAAATGGCTTGTTGCACCAATTTGTCTGTATTTCCTCGCTAAATAGTTTCATAGCACTTAAATGGCAACCCTCTTCTCACTAGCAGAGACTGCCAGCCGTGGACAAATTACAAATTTTTATTGAAACTACACTATGAGTGAACTCTACGAAATATTGTATACTACCATTATAACAATGCTTCAATATATAGAAAATTGAATACAATATTCATTTAATGTAGATATGGCTGTGAAATTGCATCAGTTTTCAGTAGAGTCCCCGCACGCCGCATACATATATCACCTAAATCCTCCGCCTTATCGCAGGCTATATTCACTGTGAATATACTTTAAATGGAATGCCATTTATATCAATAATCGTGACTAAATTAAAAACATGTATTAATTTTCTTTTGCAAAATTTTAAATTATAAAATACTGACAAATCAAATTGCTCCCTATAGTATCCGGTAGTGGACTTGTCGGAGCTTGTGATGACACTGATCATCTGATATTTAAGGAAAACTGCTACAAATAGGTCAAAGACGAACGTTCCGTCTCTTTATTGACTGTATCATTGGTCCAGTGGTCGTAAGTGCGAGTGCTGATCATGTGGATCTGGGTTCGAATCCCAGGTTGAGTCAAAATGAATAATTGAGTTATTCCATTAGTGCGTGTTGGCGGACTTCACATGTACTCGAAATATTTTATTCCAAAGGGATGCATATATTTCTTCACCGCCAAACACGTGGTAAATCAGCACTTAAAATTGAACTGCACAATATCAATGGATTATGCACATACCAATCTTTAAAAGAAAACAAAGATTTTAAAGTGAGTTTTAAGACCAGCACCTCCAAATCACCACGACATCGTAACAAAAAATATTATTTTCTTTTATTCAATTACGTAATAAATAATCCCTCTTGATTCTTACCTTGTTTTATTCTTCCCAATAAAAATGTCGAGTTACGACAATGTAAGAAAATGTACAACCCAGTATCATTCTCTAGATGTCTTATGAGGCGACAGAAACCTAAAAGTCACCAACCTGCCTGCCATGCGTGGCAACTATTGCATTGCAAATATCCATCTATGAGACAATCTATGGAGCAGTCCCATGTTCAGCGGTAGAATTTTGATACATTGTAATGTAATGAATTAATGTTGCGTCTGTAGCTAATCGTGTAACTTCTGCACGACTCGATCGATCGAGATCATGTTCACACATTATGCTTTTTTCGATAAAATGATGGTTCACAGTTATACTAGAATCCGATATGTGTCGCTCAATGTACAAAATAATAATTATGAATGATTATCGATACCAAAAAAAATCCTTCCAACTCTCTCTCCTATCCTATCCTATCATTTATTAGGCATGAAATTAATAAAAAAAAAAAATATATATATATATATATATATATATATATATATATATATATATATATATTACATATTTTGTGTGATTATTGTTCTCAATTGTATTCCAAATGTTACAGCTTTCTGCCTGTTAACTAACAAAGTTTATGAAGTCGGCACTCTGTTGATTCTTAGGTAATAAGCTACCTTTCTCAGTAATTGATTGACCCCAAACTTTTTATGTTTCGTGTGTCATACGGGCCTTATGAACACATATCGGAACTCGATAAGTATTATTATAAAGTAACATATTTTATTCAATTCCTCTGACAGGCATTTGCGAAAACTTTTGTAATATTTCTTTATCATAAACTGAATATTTTAAAGGAAACCCTCATAATATAAAGTTTAACAGAAAGGGCAATCTGATTAAAACTTCTTTGTTCTCGTCCACTTTGCAATATCATCAATGATTCAAGATTAATGAAGGCTTTTGACACTGTTTACAAGATGGTTTTACTTTAATTATCAAATATTTGGAAAACAATTTCATTTAACCGAAAATATTAGAAATCAATACAATTATAACTGTGCGATTAAGTTTTTTTAGATAGTGGCAGTATACAAAACGTTTGTATGAAATATTTTAATAGAAAGTAGAAGCCAACTACAAACTACTAAAAACAGTTTAAAAAAATTATGTAACATTATTTACACTTTTGGTAAGTCTGAGAATATCACAAGCTCAGGGGAACATCTAGAATATCGTTTAACCCCGAAGAGGACGATGATTTGGAAGTGGTCTCGAGACATTGTGGTAGCACTACGAGGGTGCTCGGGGCAGCCAATATTGCCCCCGGGACGTGCTATTAGTTTAGCAAAGCGGTGGAGGTCCGGTTGCGTTTTGAACGGAGGTTCTGGGACCACTTGTATACGCTGAAGGTAACCACCGTGGGGTTTTAGCCAGTAAGAGTCCGGTATAAACTTCTCGTTGCCCCCGCAACGAATGATATCCATGAGGATTTCCCCATGAAATACAAAGGAGTGTGGTTAAATAGTTATATTAAAAACTTTATCCCGTATTTAACTACTCACAATTGACGTTGATATTGCGTAACATATTTATAAAAGTGGAGCGTAAAGTTCAAGGACAGAAAAAGAAAAAAAGAAAATTTAGAGATCCTATTGTGTAATATTTTCACGAAAGAATTGTCAAGTACAGCTGTGCATTTTACAAGTCCTTAAAGCTCTTATTATAATGTTTTTTCCTCATGTAGCAAATCAGCACTTAAAATTGTTACTCAATGTTTTAATAATTGAACTTCACGATGGTCTCGTATTATGGGCCTATTCAAATTACAAGAATCAAACATCGCAGGTCTTTAGTTAAATTATGAATACTGAAGCCAACATTCGTCAAATATTTGCGTGATATTCTGGCTTTTCGCCATCTTTATCACACAAGAGTCACCTTGGAAACGAGTGCATATAACAGCATTATATAGTTATAATAATGATCATTATCATAATATTATGACAATGTAACTTCTATAAAAAAACTGTTTTCAGATTTGATTGACAGGAAATAAGACGATACATTTTGCTAATTGCCTTCTTATAGAAATAAATGATTAAAGGAAAATCTACTAACTATCGTATAGAATTATATTCGGCTGGAACAATTACATGCGATTAGATAGAGCATCTCTCCCATTGTTTTACAACGCTGCTTTATTATTGTTTCGTTTCCACGCAGTACAGAATACAAACGTAAAATCTAAAAGGTACAGAGTCAATATAATTACAGGCTGTAAGGCGTTAGGTCTTAGCCCTCATAGATAACAACGCAACGTTAGCCTTCATAATTAGAACCTGCAGTAACTACTTACATTCAGGTGGACTAACAGCTCTTGTGTCCCTTCAGTTTTATAAAAAGAAAATAAAAAATCTGAGTGAACCGGAGACTATTCACTTGTACACAATACATATCTACATTACAGCGTGATTTTTGTTATAGAAGTAACGGTGACAAACAAGCTAATAGTTTACGTGATGAAAAAAGAATACTGTGTTCCAAAGACACCTGCATTTATCCGTGATTAAAAATCAAAGTGCATATGCGTTGTCAACCCTGAGGTGTAAGATGGAATGCCTTGTTACCTATTAAAAGGGTCACCGATTCTCGTCACTCACTAATAATAAATATAAAATTAAAATCAATAATAAATCAAAAATCGGATTTATTGCGCCTAAACTCTAGAGCGTGGGAAACGTTCATTAGAACACGTTTTTGGTCTAACGTGAGCAAAATCAGCACCCTATGCGCTGACAGCCTTCTCATGACTAAATCATGATTTAATATGTGACCAATACGTTCTTTGTTCATTTTCGTTGCTTCTGCTATCTCTCTCACTTTAATTTAGTGGTCACCTAGCACCATTTGGTGAACTTTAGCAATGTTATCGTCAGTAGTTGCAGTTTTTGGACGTCCCGAACGTTTATCGTCTCCCAAGCTCTCACAGCTGAGGCAAAACTGGCACTCCCATGGATACCATCTGGGATATATGGACCTTTTATTCCTGATAATAATCCTGTCAAACCACAAGATATTTTCGATTCAAATGCTACTGACTATTATTTTCAAGATGTATCACCAAGAGGGGCTACACGGAGACTCGATATCCATCCGGATAAGAAGTCAGCAGTAGGTTCAACAGGAAAGGTACATGATCTTCCACAGGTGGGATCTGCGTAGGCGAGGTAAATAGTTGTGTCAGACCATATGCCAAAGCAAAGTCATAAATAGATCCACCCACCTGATCGGAACGGAAAACAAGCCATTCACTATAAAAATAACCAAACATCACGATCTCTGCAGATGAGACCTGCTGTAGCACGGAGTCTGCAGCCATTTGGACGTGGTTGATGAGTTGATCTGTGACAACATTTACCGCTATGGGACCTATTGAGGCGTCCGTAGACGTAGGGATGGTCGTCGCTGACTACGCGCAGCCACAAGATGGACAGGTCCGTACCTTCAAGGCTGCCGAGGCGTCGAAAACAGATGTCCTCTCTGACGTACACGCAAACCTCAGCCCGGGACACGAAGAAGTATTTTAATTTGTACCCCGGGTATGAGATATACGAAGTATCAGAAGGAGAACGCCTGTTTCTCGGTTAAAAAGAGAAAGGCCGGCTTCGCCGTTTGCAAATGGTAGTGAATGGCGTTAAGATTTGAATAATGTCCCCTGACGTTACAGAAATTCACCGATAGCCTAGCAGCCTTTGATTTATTGCTCCGGTTGCCCCAAGCAGGTATAGTTTCAAGCGGAATTTTACATCCCCCACCTCCCCCACAATACTTGAGGCAGCCTAAGCACCCACGCTCAGGAAGACTAGGGTAGATTGGGCGTGAATGCTCAGCGAGGGATTCTAAAAATTTAAATAAAACTGAAGTGACAAACTAATTTACAGTTCATCTGATGGTAAATTGCTGCTACAGTGTATGGACGCCTGCAGCTAACATCAAACAAAGAAGACTCTTAGAATAATTATACCGGCTCCCTCTATGGTATAGAGGGCTAGTATAACTCTCGATTATCGAGATAGTTTGGATTGAAACACAGAATATTTCAGAAAGAAACCCTGCACCAAATCCATTTACCATAAGGTGGATTCTCTGCTTGTTTATTTACCTTATTTTATAAAAAAGAGAAGTACCTGCACCCCTATTTAGTGGCAGAGATATGTAGGAAGGTGGTACCTTAACGGACGGACTCCAAGGTCGAAAAGAAGTCCTGTATCATGTAACCAAACGTAGGATAATAACAGGCTGTGAGACATTTACTCTTAGCATTCGGGAGTTACAGAATATCTGTTGCCTTTTTGTGGTTCGTTGCAGACACAATGATGAGCAGTAGCCATTTAAGGTGGAATATTAAAGTTATGAGAAAAACGGTGTACTAGCGCATTTTGTAGAGACTGATGTTCAAAATTATCCAAATTTTTAAATAGAATCGGGAGTTACTTTGCAGAAATTCGTTGTATTAAAAATCTTAAACATTAACTTGCTAAGATCCGCGGTATAAAATAAAATTATGTGTCTTACCTAGTTTAAAGAACACTTCTCGCTCTCCCTCAACTACTTACACTATCTCCGTTACCACTAATCCCAGCACCACTACTCCCAAAACAATTTTTTTTGGAAAGACACAACCACCATCGATAGCATGACACGTGTTTATCCTCTAAACGAGGCATAAAGAAATAAAAAAAAAAAAAAAAGAAAAGCAATTTAGTGTCCAGGGAGTTACGGGGGGCAATAAATTGATCTAGCTAGGATTTGTTTTTAGAAAATGTCTTTTTGTCCATGTTTTCAGGCACTGAAAAACTGCTACAATATAAGAAGGTTAATTTTGACACTGTGTTAATGATCATAATAGCTCAAATGGATATCGAGCGGTCGCGACATCGTAATGCCTTGGTTCGCGTCATGTCTTCGGTCCGACTTTTTTTCTTTTTTTTGTTTCTCAAGTTCCCTTCTTTTGTGAGGAAATCTATTATTTCGAACCCTCTTTGTAGTATTTTTTAAAAATACGAAAATTTTAATTAAACTTATCGCACTCATGATTTTTTATTCAAATAACCAGTTCAGTTTTTTCTATTATGTCAATAAGTTAAAAAAATATTATTCATGTTTCATCAGTATGTAATTTGTATCTAAATGTAATTTCAAAAAAAAAAAATCATCCGGTCGTCCAGAAAATAATAAAGGTGAAATCAAAAAAAAATATTTGAACTAATACCGACTTCTTATATGTATAACGTTTACAGAAATATATTATTAGTAGTAGGTTACGGGTTTATTAAGTGGTTAAAGTAATGAATGAAAAGACCGTTAAGAAACTCTTGCTGAAATGATTCATATATTATAAAAAAAAATAATTTAAAGTTTCAATTTATATTCATTTCTATTAATTTTGCTAACATTCCTGTCTTGTTACGAAGAAACAGTGAACCACTTTCTGACATAACTTCAAAAACTTTATTAGAGCGTAACTGAAACGAAGCCGCAAGAATAGCGAGGGAAGCTTTGTGCTCCTCATTTTGAATCAATTAATTTCGACTTTATTCCACGTCAAAAATTATGTAACGAAGCAATTAATCATCCAACTAAATTAAGGTTTACATTTTTCGTGACTGAGCCTGTTTTCAAAATACATAAGTCAGTAAAATAAAATATATTACATTTCAGAAACACACTTAGTCTGAATACCGAAACACGCATTGGGTCACTGACCTCCTTTTAAAAAAAACTTTACCTTTTCGGCGGGTCGTTGAGCCACAAAGTCTAAATCACGCTATCAAAGCTCTCGAACTACTCCGGTATATGTAGGGCAGCTCTGTAACCACCCTACAAAACACGAAACTGAAAAAAGTTAAAAATATGAAAACATTGCCCAGCGGGATTTCCCCTTTTCTCTTCACAACCAAAATACGGTCAAGGTGTATTGTGGAGACGAAACGTATGTACCTAGGTACATTGCACACACAGAAGCATCCAGACCCGGAACCATATGTAATAGATACAGATTTAAGGCGCTCAGATCTGAAATTTTTAGAGAAGTGGGAACCTATGTCCCAGTAGCGCGACGAATATAAACTGCTACTTCACTTTTTATTTTTTTTGTAATAAAATCGTTGCAAACAGTCTCTAACGCTTCATTTCACTGTGAATACTGTACGTAAAGTTATCACGAAAACGAGGTCACGATCACAGCGAAGGATTCTATTTAAACACAGCAAAGATTACATTTTGTTCCTTGAGATTCCATTCTATTACATTGGAATTAATCTAATAAGGATTTTTGGAGCATACTTGTATTATTCTCTCCAAATATTTTACGAAAGAGAATTATGACTAGATCCATGACTTAGTAGCACACTCGAGTGGTTATGTATAGCTTTTGTATTTCATAACTGACGCGTATAGATTGTAATTTGAATTGAAGATTGTAATTTTGCTGATTTCAGCCTTTTGGTCTTATTTTGTTAAATGTTATTATCCGGTAGTGTAGTCTTTACTGTACTGGTTATGTATACTAAAACGATTTTGAGAATAATTTTTGCAGGTTGTCAAAAACGTGGGTCTCAAGGACATTCTATTGGCTAGTTTGAGCTTGTTATAGTCTATAGGCCACTGAAAGAAGATATTTTTTTTAAATAAAAAGTAAAGTCGACATCTTAGAACTAAAATAATAAAGTAATTTCCACTGCA
>CAJQZP010001249.1:0-25000 GCA_907164705.1 Parnassius apollo
GCATCCTGTTGCTGCCAGGGGCCTTAGCCAGATAGTCTTCAACAGATTCAACTAGCCATGGTCATCGACCAAATTCTTCGAGAGAGATGACCAGTTCATTGCCACTTCAGCTTGCAAATACGGAAAGCTATTTTAGTGATGTTGGATCTCCAACAGATTTTTCATTCTAAGCAAAATAAAATTATAGAAAATTTAAATAGGAAACATAAAAATAATGAACAGAGATTCGTACAATATTATAAGGTTAGTGATACACGTTTGAAATACTTAAACTGAAAATGTAATACGCTGAGTGCGCAGTATCGTCTGTACATAATTTAACACCCGCCTTATATCATCTTCTATAACGTATAATAAAGTTAGCGCGTGATGAAACTTATAGTAGAAGGTATTTCAGTGCTACATTTTATTTTATATCAATATTAAATTTAATAAGAATAAAATATAAGAAAAACACGGTAACATATCGTATGTGGTTTTTCTCTGCTGATCGTATAAGGAAGTACAAGGTCACTCATCAAGCTATGTAGAGGGCTTTGTTTGGAGTTTACCTCCGTGATATAATTCGTAAGGGAGACATTTGTAGTAGAACTAGAGCAATTGACATAGCTCAACGGATCTGTAAATAGAGCTGGCAGTAGGTCGGCCATATAGCTCTAAGACTCGACTAAACTGGCAGCCTCATACAGGTAAGTGATTACTGTAGGGCGGAACTTCCACTAATCGCAGTGACAAACCTTGTTAAAGATGCAGGAAGCCTATGCATACAGGAGACTTGAGACCGAGTTTTTTTTTTTTTGCATTCCTTGGGGGACCCATGTTCAGCAGTGGACTTGTGATGGACTGTAATGACGATTGTGACGATGTTGTCTGCTCTCACTCACACTTATGTTTTATTAAGGAGGCAAATTTTATGCTCTGGAACTGTAGCGAATTTTATATTCCAAAAAATATTAAATGTAATATATAAAAATTTGTATTCGTTTTTTTTCGTATTTTATGCGCTGCCATAATGTTCATCAGATTGCGGTAAAACTTTGACAACATATTGCTTGCACTTCCGTAAAGGTTATAGGCATGAAGGTTAAACCTCCATGGTTATATACATAGGTAGTACAATTTACTTACACTACGTCGCACGCATATCGTACCGACAAATTTATTTGATAGTCATATATCGTTCAATTAAAATAAATGTATTATCATTCCTAATTAAATAATATAGCCCTTTCAAATTTGAGACGATATTTCCACAAATATTTTTTCTGTGGCAGCATTGCGCCGGGAAAAGTCTAGTAATATTAAAAAAATCGTACTCTACAAAATATGTAGTCCGATGTAGGTACGACGAATAACGTATATAAATTTTTGAACGCTTAAGTCAACTCGTTTGCTTCTTAAATTTTAAAGCAATTTTGGTAAAATACGGGTTTTTAAAAAAATTAAATGCCTCGCTACCTTGGGGCTTGTCACCTACGTTAGAAAACAGAGCGGCATGATGTTTCAATTAAAATAAATATCCATAAGGATGAAAGGCTTAAACAAAATTCTTGTTGTTTACCTTGGAGTTGTTATATTCATCAATCACTTCGAACGGATCATGATCATAAATATGAACATGAACGACATTTATTTTATTATTAAAATTGTACATTTATATTTTATATTAATAAACTAAAATTTATCAATAATTGCAAAAAAAGTGTTAATTTAGTGAAAATTTGTACGCCTCGATAAGCCAGATTGTATCGGAACTTTTATGTTTTAAAAATACTTTTGCAATATCTACATTCTATGCAACACTATGTTACAGCAATAACACAGAAACAGGGCAAAGGAACCTTTACAGTTTAATTTCACTATAGTCATTGTTTCTTGAGAACGTTCCAAAGCACATTTCTGACTGTGGAATGTATAGTGGAATTTCAATAGTTAATTCAGTTATTTTATCGTATCGAATTTTGGATTGAAACTTGTCAGTTTTTATAAAACTTTACTTTAAATTAACATCAGTCCAATGTTAATAATTAGCTAAGGGTGATATTACATACGATTTCTTTAAAAACAAACAGGCCAAATGGTTGAAGCAGTAATTAAAAACACTTGATTGTATAAAGTATGGAGCTGCCCCATCCCTCCAGATGAACCTGGTATGACGTGTAGGAAGTCGATGGATGCGGGTGGCTCAGGACAAACAGTTCATATTTAATCACGGAATGACATTATTTTTTTTTTTGATTTTTTTTGTGGGTAGCAGTGAATAAAGTTACACGTTTCTTTTTTAATGTTAAACAATATATTATAAAAAAATATAAAATAGGATATATTAATGTGTGTTATGTACATGTAATAATTATATATCTACCAGCTTAAATTTCCTTATATATTATTTTCCCCACTTTGCTGAATTATCTCTACTGAAAATAACAATGGAAACACTCAAGGGATCACTAGCAGCCATGTCAGAACTATTCAACTCTCGCATGAACGAATTTCAACGGGACTTAGAGAAGACCACTCCAACATTTGGCTCAAACCCTTCGGCACTGGCAGCTGAGTTTGCAACTTTTAGGAAGTTCATCTTATCCGCTCTCGAAACAGTCCAGAAACAAGTAGAATTTCTTGGAAGAGAGATTAATCGTCTGGAGATGAGACGCCGACGTTAGATATTGCTGCTCCATGGAATTGCGGAGGATAAGACTAAGGATACATCTATACTAGTCTCTTCTCGCTTAATGGACAAACTCAAAGTTTCTGATGTATCCCACACTTCTTTTAGTAGATGTCATCGCCTTGGACGTTTATCAGGAAAGAAGCCAAGACCGATATTGGTAAAGTTTCGTGATGTTGCTGTTCGTAACCAAGTTTGGTTTTCAAAAACCAAACTCAAGGGCACAGTTGTCACAATATCCGAGTTCCTGACAAAAGACCGTCACAGGGTATTCATGGAGGCCAGGCAGAAGTTCGGCATAAGTAAATGCTGGACCAGAGATGGTTGTATCCACATTATAGCTCCTGACGGCACACCACACCAAGTTGAGTGCATGGCAGAGCTAGAAGCCGTACACAGTAAACAGTAGTTTCAGCAACCGCTTCGCAAGAACAAGTGGCAGCCAGTGGAGAAAGTGGATCTAACAAAGTTATCCAACGCTCTAAGAGATTAGCGAAGAAGTAGCATAATGACTCATTCATTTTCTTATCAACAAAAATCGTATGTTAATTTCATTATTTTTCGTGTTTTTTTTATAGAATAGGGTGACAAACGAGCACACATTCCACCTGATGGTAAGTAGTTGCCCATAGACATCTACATCTATCCTCCAATCAAAATGCAGATGCGTTGTCACCCGTGAGGACTGAGATGGAATGCCTCGTTTCCAGTAAAAAGGGTATCCGGTTCTCTACACTCACCATACGAAATACAGCAGCATTAAGCTACTATTTCACGCTGGTATTCTGTGAGAGCGTGGTCCTTCCCCGGTCGAGCCGACCCATTCGTGCTACAACTATACTACTAATATAACTGCAGCATGGCTCTACCACGTTAAAAAGTCACTTTATTGTATTTATCTTTTCTTGTTAACAATTTTTTTCCTCTTTATTTCACTTGTTTGTTACCATCTCCTTTATTAAAAAGTAATAATTTAACAAATGACAATGCCGGTAGGTCTTCACCACTTTGACGTTTGATTTTAATTCTAATTGCTTTGCTTTGTTTTGCTTGGACTGACATCTTGTACTAAAAGTAACGTTGACATTTGTGCCACAGACTAACTATATTTGAGCCCACAGTAAACGTCATAGTATGTTTGTAATTTTTTTCTTCATAGAACAGTATTTTAAATTTTTTTGTGTATTAGTGTTGCCGGTATAGCATTTATAATTTTATATTTAATATAATTTATAAAATAAACTTCAGAATTTCAAGTGCTATATGTTACAAAATTATTCTACCGGTATATTTTTATTCCTTGGTTCGTTTTTATTCACTATATTACTTTCGTTGTCATATTCATTTTGTATTAACGCTGGTAGGTAGTGAATGCCTGTAGTACAGGTTTAGTTTAATAATTGTTGTTTTTGGTTTTGTTTTAGCGCTTTTAGTTTAAGTTTTTTTTTTCTTTTTTATTGTTATTATTTAATTAGTCTGTAGTTTTTTTTTTTTTAAAAATAACATGTCTTTAGGTGAGAGTGATCATAATCGAAGTTTCTCATCCTTCTCCGATGTATTGAGTAGTAACGACAGTTTTGTAAGCGTACCATCTTTAAAAGAAACTCTTGACTCTCATTTTATACAGTTTTTCAAAAATTTCAATATTGTGCATATAAATGCACAGAGTATTCCGGCTCATTACCCCGATATGCTGGCCAGCTTTGATGGTAATAACATTCATGCAATTTTAGTTTCGGAATCATGGTTAAAACCATGTCTGCCACCTGTTTCCTATTCCCTTCCAGGATTCCACTTAATACGCAACGACTGGACTATTCGGGGCGGTGGTGGTGTTGCTGTTTACCTTCGTTCTTATATTCCATTTTCTATTGTTCGTATATTACCTCAATCTCAAAATCAGAACGAAGCGGAATACTTATTTATTGAAGTTCACCTGTCGCACACTAAATTACTTCTTGGTGTTTTTTACAGCTCTTCTTCTTCAGTTGACTATTTTACAACATTGGATAGCCTCCTTGAAGAGCTTGCTCCACTTTACACACACACTGTGTTAATGGGTGACTTTAATACCTGCCTACTTAAATAAAATGCCCGCTCCCGTCGGCTTAAATCTCTGGTTGAATCAGCTAATTTAAATATTCTTCCCCTTTCTGAAACTCATTTTTTTCCTAACTGCATCCCTTCTCTCCTTGATTTGGTTATTGTTTCTTCTCTCGACCATGTTGAAAAATATGGTCCAATGTGCTGCTAATGCCTTCTCATATCACGATCTTTTATTTCTTTCTTATAAAATAAGACCAACTAAAGCCAAATCAAGGATACTTCTGCAGCGTAATTTTGTGGAAATGGATTTGGACAAATTACGAGAAGATGCTGTGAATACGGATTGGAGGGCTGTAACAAACGCTTGTACTGTTGACGAGCAGGTAGCAGTATTTAACTCGCTCCTTATTAAGATTTACGATGTACATGCTCCTGTTCGTCCAGTTTGTGTACGCCATCCTCCAGCCCCATGGTTAACCGAAGATCTTAAGAAACTTATAGCGAAAAAGAATGCTGCAAAGACCAGACACAAGTCAGATCCTACAAATGACATGATTCGGGAAAAGTACAGGATCCTACGTAATCAATGCAACAAGTTGTGTAGAGACTTACGACGACGCCACATCCATAAATCTGTTCAAAACGAAGATCCAAGCCATGTTTGGAAATTCCTAAGGTCTCTTGGAGTTGGGAAATCACATTCAAGCTCGATTCAAAATGATATAGATTTAAATTTGCTTAATCAGCACTTTTCTTCTGCTTCTTGCACCGATAATGTTGCAAAGTCAACTACAACTCAACTTTCAACGTTACCCACTCCTGACTATCCTCCATTTGTGTTTAGGCAATTTATAGATTGTGATGTTAGGAGAAACATACTCTCTATCCATTCTGACGCTGTCGGAAGTGATGATATCAGTCGTAAAATGATTATTCCCTTACTTGATACATTAACACCTATTATTATCTTTATCCTAAATTTTTCTATACCCACATCCTCCTTCCCTTCCCAATGGAAATATGCCCAAATCATTCCTTTGGTAAAAAAAGCTAATCCTTCGAGCTATTCCCAGTATCGTCCCATTTCAATTCTTCCTTTTCTGTCCAAAGTCCTAGAACGTCTTGTCCAACAACAATTAAATTCATTTTGCACAAGAAATGATATCCTTTCAATTCATATCAATCCGGATTTAGGCCGGGACACAGTACGACCACAGCATTATTAAAAATCACTGACGACATACGTTTCGGAATGGATAACCGCCAAGTCACAGTAATGGTGTTGCTGGATTTCAGCAATGCCTTCAATGATGTAAATCATGATATACTAATTGGTGTACTGCGTTCTCTTAACATATCTCCAACTGCAATTGCCTGGTTTCGTAGTTACTTATATGGACGTCGCCAACGTGTTCGGGTACAAGACAGAATGTCTTCGTGGCTTGATACCGTTGTTGGCGTTCCACAAGGTGGCGTGTTATCTCCTCTCTTATTTGCACTCTTCATAAATTCTATTACCTCCAGAATATCTTCTCTCTACCACTTGTATGCTGATGATCTCCAAATATATCTACAAACAACCGTAGAGGATCTGCCAAAAACAATTTGTGATATAAACAAGGACTTAGCGTGTATTCTTGACTGGAGCCGATCTTATGGGTTAACTGTTAATCCGATAAAATCCCTATATTATTGGTAGTTCAAGAATAATCTCCAAATTAAATAAAACTCAGTTAACCCTATAACATTTAACGGTGTTCAAATTTCTTATAAGGATGTAGTGAAAAACTTGGAATCTTAAGATTCTAATCTTTCTTGTCTCCTCAAACCAGTTCTCGTAAAATGTTTGCAGCTTATGGTTCACTCTGAAGAATTAATTACTTCTTACCCATCTCCACCAAAATTATGCTTGCCCAATCTTTACTGCTCCCCATTCTCGATTATGCTGACATAAGCTATCTAGACATTACCGAAGAGCAACTTAACAAACTTGAGCGACTCCAAAATCTATGTATAAGGTTCATATTTGGACTTCGTAAATATGACCATGTATCAGAATACCGCACTAAGCTCAAGTGGCTTCCAATCCGTCTACGTCGGAATACTCATATCCTTTCTGCTCTCTACTGCGTTTTATTTAATATATCAAGTCCTCCCTACCTTAAAGAACGTTTCCAATTTCTCAGCTCCTCTCACAAACTTTCCCTTCGATCCTTAGAAAACCTTTCCCTTCTATGTCCCTTGCACTCTTCTACATTTTACAGTAAATCTTTTTCAGTCCTTGGAGTTAAGCTTTGGAATTCCTTACCATCAATTGTAAAACGTGCTCAAACAATAGACTCCTTTAAAAACCAAGTTAAAAAACATTATCTTTCCTTCTAAATCATCCCTCCTCCTTTTATCTATTCCTGTCGTTTTATGATCACTAGTCTGTCAATTAAGTAAATTCCGGCATGTTTATTAAATTTCTTTTATATTTATAGATTACAATATTATTTATAGTGCACTCTACCCATTACTTAACTTTTCACTTATTTTTATTTCCTGTTTAGGTTGTCTAGAAGAGATTGCTGCATAGCAATAAGATCGCCTTTTGTTTTTCTCTTTGTTTGTTTCTTGTTATGTTGTATTTTTTTAGTGTTCAATAAAGGGTATTGTAATGACAATTAAGAGCACCTGTGAGATATTAATCGAAAACTAAAAAAAGAAAAAGATCCTTCGAGAAAAGAGCTTTTTTTTTCTAAATGGCCGGCAACGCACCTGCAATTCCCCTAGTGTTGCGGTTGTTCATAGACGGCGTTAGTCATTTGCCATCAGGTGAGCCGCATGCCCGTTTCCCCCTCTTCTATATAAAAAAGACGTGTATTGTATGGTCTACCGTATAGTGGCGGTGTAAGAGTGTCCACTACCCCATATCGTCCTGTAGGTTTCGCAAGAGGCGGCAGAGGGAAACATGTATATACATACATAAAACCAAGAGATGACCAGGAGATGGCTATTAGTGTTTTTCTAATAAAAAATAAAAAATAAAATTTCGGTTTCCTTCCCACCTAACAAGCGGCAACTTTGTCAAACATCCCCCTATGAGACCATCTACTAGGAAAGCCTATGCCCAGCAGTGCACAGCTGCGATCGTTAACCCGCCTGTCAAATGTGCAAATAAGGCAAATTTTCTTTTCATCGCCATTATTATCTTTTGAACTATAAAAATGGACTGCAGCGAACAAAATTGTCAAAAAGTGCTCATGGTTTCCGATATAGATTATCCTGCATTGTGAGCTGGTGAAGAAGTTCAAGTTCTTTCAGTAATGGAAATATTATATTATATAGATTGATAAACGAGTACACAGTCAACTACAGACATCTATATTAATCAAAGATTAGGAATCCAAATGCAGATGCGTTGTCACCCCTGAGGACTAGGATTTAGCTCCGTTTCCACTCAAAAGTTCTCCGGTTCTCTACATTCACCATACGAAACACGGCACCATTAGGTTGCTATTTTACGCTGGTATTCTGTGAGTCGTGGTTCTTCCCCGATCAAATTAACTCATAATTCTTTCAACAATCATGATGTACATATGACTTTACCACGTATAATATTAAAACTTCTTCTCCTACGTTGTTTTTCTCCAAATATGGGATCACCTCTGAATTATAACCCGTTTAGTAAAAAAAAGAATTGTCTGAATCGGTTCACAGTTGACTAAGATATTGGTTAACAAACTAAAAGTAATTACATAGAGTCGAATTGTAAACCTACTTTTTAGTAGTCGGTTTATAATAAATGATTCAACTTTACTTTACCGTAATCCCTGTCTATCAAATACTATAACCGTACAATGGCCCTGAACGTTTCACTTTATCTGTCGTTTCAGAACAACTCTAATGCCTGTTTCATGTAAATGAGAATATTTTCTCTCTTGTTGAATGCTTGGATTGCTTCATCGTGCATTTAATGTTTCTTTGTAGTAATGTGTATCTCATTAATTTCTAGTTACCCGATAATATTAACTCATTACATGAACTAAGATTCATTTTATTCAATCATACATAGTATTTATATAGCTAATTCGTGTTTAAGTACTCTGTGAGACACACCGCTTCTTTGGTTTGATTTGTTTGTCACGAACGCTGATCAATGAATAGAATCAAATCAAATGCTTTATTTTACTGTATGTAATGCATGGTGCCCTGAGCTTTTTGAACAGTTTTAGGATCAATATTTTTAATAAATGAAAATTACAAACAAATAGACATGAATAATACAAACAATAAACAAATAAATAAATGAAAAGTTTGGAAAACTTTTCAATGTGCGGTGGCAACACAAGAATATAATATACTTACAAATTATCTGTTCGTCAAGTTTTACTATATTGGGTTCAGCCTTTCTTCAACCCCGACAGACGGACATAAAGACTGACAAAAATTATAAAAATTATATAGAACTGATAACGTTTTTCATTGTGCAATCTCAACAATAATTTTTCTCACTTTTGGGTGGTCTGACTGATTTTTAATATCCAGCACTTTACAACAGGTGCCACGATGAATATAAATGAGATTTTTTGGGATGTGAAATTATTGAAAACGGGTAACTAAGTTGCGCAAGTTCCATTTTATTATACTATGAATAATAAGTTAACTGTAATATCGCTTGAACATAATTGTTATGTAGATTTTCATGGTATTATCAAAATTCCCTGGTTACAAGAGCTTTTTTTTTAAATTTGAACAATTATGATGAAGCCTTGGCGATCGTCTTTAAAATTACATGATATGTATTTCTTTTATATATTGCAAGAGAATAAAGTGGCGAAATTAAAATTACACATAAATGATTAGTTCCATATATATATATATATATATATATATACTTTTATACATTAATACTTTTATGATATTATATTGATTTAAAAATTTACAATGAAGCAGTGGCGTTCACATTAACATTTGAGAAACCAGTAGTAATATGTAGTGTACGTATATACTGGCTGGTCACAAATTTTAAAACGCTGAATGTAATTTATTTTAAATAAAAAATCTTTGTGATTTGGAGCTATTAAGAAATAAGAAAAATACATTAAAAGGTTAAATTCGAAATAAAACAATAGGAAAAAACCATTGTATTACATTTGAGCAGCTATTTAACAAAAAATGTGCGCTACTCTGTGTTCGCGCTGTTGTTTTTTTTATCATAGAATATACATAGGTAGAAGGATCAGTAGGTAATAATATATTGTATTTTTTAATAGGTAAATTATATCGAGAACAATTTTTGAGTTTTGTCATTTATTTTGTATATTATATCTGCTTATTTAATATAATATTACTTAATATTATATCACAATTACATTTTAGTGATATTTTTATCTCAATATTTTAAAAGATACTATTTCAAATATAAAAAACATACTAAATGTATGTTTAACAAAACTTATTAATATAACATTTAAAATACAAATATATTTATTTAAATTAGTATAAGAGTCGTTCATAAATGCTGGACACGCGAAATATATTCCTCTTTGACTTTAATGTGGAAACCTAAAAATAAAATAAAAGAATAATAAAAAGATTCAAATATAAAAAATTGCCTAATTACGGTAACTTATATATGTTTCTACAAAAAATGTGTATAATAACATATTCGTCCTATACTTCAGTACCTACAGAAATGTCGCATCTGAACAAATTAATTTCATAATCTATATTCCATGACGCGAGATGGCGTCTTAGGAATAATTTGTTTTATTATTAATATATAATACTTTTTTATTGATTAAGTATCTTATTAACCGATGAATTTCGATCTCCGGTCATAAGCCAAAAATCAAGTTTTTCTGTTTAGAAATTCTCAATAGTTAAATAGTCAGGAAGTTGGAATTTCTTTAACCCCGAGCCTCGAACAATACGTAAAGTTGTTGTATTAAATTATCCTTGATCATCTTTCTACTCGTATGATCATCAATAAGTACATATTAAATACTTTCGCTAATTATCATTATTTTGAACTGTGATATTATTGACTTAAATATTTCTAAGAAAATCTGAAGTCTTCGTTTTTAATACACTAAACATACCTTGAATATAGCATTCTAATGCGATCGCCACGGCACACAGAAAATGGGAGGATTATAACGAATTTCATACAATCTGCAATAAAAATAAATTCTCCCCGCATCCGTAACCAATTATGTACACGTTATTAACTTGGCCTTCTCTTCTTCTTATTCGAAGTCATCCAAAATATTTATATTACTGTAAGGTATCTCTGTTAATTACAGATGTTTAAATTAGTGGATGTAGAGCGGTGGCGGTTCTGCTGTAAATATTACAGTACTTGAGTAACCCGGGTTCGATCTCAGCAGGCACTAACCTGTGAGGAAACCTTCATATCTGAGAAATTAAACATATGTTTCGAGGAGATGTGAAGTCCGTCAAAACGCACTGGGGCAGCGCGGTGGACACTTATTTGCCTTCAAACCCTCTCAGAGATGAGAGGAGGCCTGTGCCCAGGAGTGGGACGAACATAGGCTGTATGTATCTACAATTTTTAACTTTTTTTATTACTCAAAGAAAGCTAAACATTCCATATCCTAATAATAAATGAGTTAGCAATTTTATTATTGTGATTAATATCAAATGAAATTTGATGTAATTGAAAAATTCTAACTTTAAAGATTGAGAAAGTAAAGTAACATCTTAAAGAAGTTTTGGTACACAAACTTTTTACATATTTGAGAGTTTTGGAGCAGAGTATTCCTAATGCCTATCATTTTTATTTTCAGAACCATGCAGACTTTATACACCATAAAATAAAAAGTGTAGGTTGTTTACCCTTTCGATCTCTCTCTCTCTCTCTCTCTCTCTCTCTCTCTCTCTAGTCGGTCCCTCATGACTGAGGATCGTGATCACCATCACGGAGAGTAAGTTTATTGTTTATGATCTCTCCCCACCGGGTCCTATCGCTGGCCATACGGAGAGCGTCGTAGAAATTTCGCGCACCAACTTCTTTGACTTGGTCGGACCACCGGGTTGGAGATCTACCTCTGGGCCTTCTTCCCTCTACGTTTCCAATAACTATCAATTTCTCAATACTTTCGTCTCCGCGGCGAGAGATATGACCAAAATAGCTAAGGATGCGCTGAGAATGAGACGCTAAGGATAGGGTTGACACCACACCACATTTCGAACGCATCAATTCTCTCCCTTTCTCTGACGCGTATAGTCCATGTTTCCACTGCATAGAGAAAAATTGGAAATATAAGAGTATATACTAGGCGTAATTTAGTATTGTTTGTTATGCTTCTGTTACTCCAGATGTTTGTCAGCCTGGTCATGGCATCCCGAGCTACTGCTATTCTACGTTTAATTTCGGGAACGCAAGTGTAATTCTCCACAAAGTCGATCCCTTGATTGCTGCAAGTGTTGGAAAGTTTGTTAGCCCGGACTATAACCATGAGTTTCGTTTTATTCCTGTTGATTGACAGACCTAGCTCTTCGCATTCTACTTCTAGCTTATGCAGCAGCTCCTCCATGTCCTCATAAGATGTTGCAAGAAGCACAGTGTCGTCCGCTCCACCTATTTCCCCCAATATGAAACCCTTTATCCGAGACTTCCATGGTTTTCCGCATGATGTGCTCCCCATATATGTTAAAGGGCAACGGAGACAGTATACAACCTTGTATTACGCCTTTCATAGTCATAAACTCATTGGAAAGACTGCTATCGAGTCTCACATAAGATCGGTTTTATTATACAGGTTGGCAATTAGGATGACTAGGTGTATTGGCTCTCCCATTTCGACCAATATTGACTATAGTTTATCCCAACGGACGCAGTCAAATGCCTTACTATAATCGATGAAGCACAGTAACACTGGATTGGCAAACTCGCGATTCTTTTCAATAATCTGTCTGATATTTAGAATCTGTTCTCTTGTGCCCTTTCGATATTTATTTATAAAATTAAAGTGAAAACGAACTAATTATCCACCGTGGCTACTGTAGTACAAATATCCGTTACAACCCTTTGTCCTTGCCTCCGCGACGTGAATATTTCCCTTTGAAAGAAAAAAATTAAACATGAGTTAGCGCTTCAAGGAATATTCTTATAGTTGCTTCTCTCACACCACCACACGGCACGATGTGGTGGTGATAAAAGGAAAGATCGATGGAAGACAAATTTATCCATATGTATTGGATTATATTTAACGTAGCCAATTAAATATTATTTATTAAATATTGACAAATTTGCAACATTCAAAGTGTTTTACATATTTTAGTTATTGGCAACATCCATTCCTTCTAGAAATTATGATTTAAACTAACAGTCGTGTCTATATTTGTGTGCCATATTAAAGTTTCGCGTCATACTTCACGCAAGTGTTTTCTTATATGAGAACAAGTACAGTCCTCAAGAGAAGTTTTTTTTATAGAATAAGGGTGACAAACGAGCATACAGTCCATCTGATGGTAAGTGAATGGATTCTGGCAAAGCCTGGCGCGTTCATGGGTTCACTGCACTGGCCGACCGACCCAGCTCAATCCAACTACACATTGAAAAAAAAACAACAAATACACTAATTAGGTGTCACTTAATTATAAATCACGTTGATTAAAATTAAGAAAGTTGATTAAATATAAGAAATCATTATATAAATCACGTTTTATGAAAGCGAACTGAGGTGTGAAAGACGAAGAACTTTCACTTTAGATATAATAATAGTATACTCGATTAAGAATCAAAATTCAGATGCGTTTTCATCAGCAATGAATGCCACGTAGTGTCAATAATACGAAATACAGTGTAACTGTCCTATTGTAGTAGTATTGAGAGTGTGGTCAGACAGACCAATACGTGCTACCACAATATAATCGCGATCGTAGCTTACCATTTTTAAAAAGAGTAGACTCTTCAAAACTGTCCTACAAAGATCTAACGCTTGGAGATTCTTGTATTAATGAGCAACATGTTAATTTGTAAGCGAAGATCTAGTAAAAATCAGGATTCCCTAAAAAGTCTATTTTGATCAAACCATTTTGCTTCCGTTTATGCCTGAAACACTTGTAGCATTAATGTGCTCCTTTTTGTGACAAAAATTTTGCTCGAAATGGGAAAATATTATGCGTTTTTCTAATGTTTTTTAATAGAAACATTAAGAATTGCATTACGGTTATTGACATTTCTCTTTTATCGGTATTCTCGTATTAGGCCAACAGTAAGTTTTTAATTGACCTGATAAAGAATACATTATTAAGAGTTATACACATATTAAGTAAATTGAGTTACGAAGTGTTTATTTAGTTGAGCTGACTAATTTAATAGCTTGCCAATAAATCCTCCCTAATGTAAAATGAGTTATAAGTTTTTTTATAAAATAAGCACACAGCCCACCTGATTGTAAGTGTATGTGTAGGCCAAAGACATCTACATTTATCCTCAATTAATTATCAAACTGCAAATGCGTCGTCACCCTTGAGGACTAAGTTGGAATGCCTCGTTTTCAGTAAACAGTGTCTCCGGTTTTCTTCACTCACCAAACATAACACAGCAGCATTAAGCTGCTATTTTACCCTGATGTTCTGTGGGAGCGTAGTCGAGCCGACCCATTCGTTGTACAACCATAATAAAGCTGCAGCGAGGCGCGTCTACCACGAATATAACAATACACATATACATATATATATATATATATATATATATATATATATATATATATATATATATATATATATATATAATACATTTACAAATCCTTTATTTTTTTTCTAAAACTTAAGTGACTAACTTACCGCCCACCTGATGGTAATTAGCTGCTGCAGTCAATAGACACCTGCAGCCAACTTTTAACAATCAGAAAAGGATTCCTACCATATGTTAATTCCATTCTATAATAGTATTTTAGCAGAGAAGTGTTTAAGCTCAGGGATGTAAGTTTCACATTGTTCAAACAACTCGGGATTTAACCACGCCAGTCCAATGGAATTATTAACTACAAGCTATCATTTACCACTTTATGTCTTAACAGAAAACATCGTAAGGAAACTTCATTTGGCCGATAACGTACCTGCAATTCCCTCGGCGGTGCAATTGTTTATGGACGGCGGTAGACACTTACTATATGATAAGTCCCATGTTCATTTCCTTTTTTTATATAAACATAAAAGAAAATCACAAAATGTTATATTTGTTTATATAGTGAAGTAGAAAAAAATCAAGATTAAACAGGTGATGCTGTGGACGAGTTACATACTGGTATCATCTTCTTATTTTTTTCCTTCTTCTTCAACCCATTAAAGTCTATTACACAACGCCATAGGTTGGCTGACAAAGAATACCGAATGGCATTAAGATCGCTTTTGTAACAATATTTTAAGTTGTTTTATATATAAGAGGGGGCAAACGAGCATGCGGCTTTCCTGACGGTAAGCGTCTATCTTCGCCCACGAACAACTGCAACACCGGGGGAATTGCAGATGAAGACGCTTTTTACTTAAAACGAGGCATTCCATCTTAGTCCTTAGGCGTGACAACGCATCTGCATTTTGATTCTTAATCGAGGATAGATATAGATGTCTATGGGCCTCAGCATGCACTTACCATCAGGTGGACTGTGTGCTCGTTTGTCACCCCTATTCTATAAAAAAAGTTTTGTCTTAATCATCAGTCTTAACTTTCAGATTGACGATCGCAGTACTAGACGTCTCGTAACTTTGATGCTGTTGCCGTCACCAGGTCATAGAATATTTATAACGCCCGGGAAATATGAATAATGCCAAGTCAAATAAGGCTATGTATTTAATACTGATTTAAACTTCATTATTTATCACATTGTCTGGTTTTTAAGAATATTGCTACGTATTTGTTGCATAGTTTCATGTAACCTAACCTAACTATGTTAAACACTTTTAAGACAATAAGTTAATAATGCACCAAATGTGAAATCAACAAATGTAAAAAAATGTGAAGGAAGGGAAACCTACTTTGCAGTATCAAACAGCGGCAATGAGATATTCCTTCCCTTGCATTACAAAGCAAAATAATAAAAACTTTATTCCCGTTATATTTAAGTATTAAATATGTGACATAAAAAAGCCTAACCTAACCCACCTTGTTATTACTCTGCTGAATAAGTAACGGACTTTATTCATATAGCTCGGTCAATAAATTTATTTCAGTAGCTTTTATCAAATCGCGTACATATATTAGCATTATTCTCATTGCCCGGGCATTATAAATAATGCTCTATTAATCAATTGGTACCTAACTTGTACACTACCAGCCCTATTAATAAACACAGACTTGATCGAGATTAACTATACTCCTAGTTTAAAGCTTAAAATATTCAGTATTAATAAAAATAGAGTAAGGAGGGAGTAAACTAATCCGAATCTACTCTCGGAATAAAAATTAATCCTTGGCGGTACCTAGCTTAACGACTGAGTAAGCATAGACTAGTCGCCTATTTTGACATTTTGTAAAACTTTACGTTGTTAAATTCATTAAGTTGTAAGCACTAGTAACAAAAACTGCATAATGGAATAAAATGTCAAGAAGTGATGTGGAGCAGAACAAAGTGATTGCAGGTTTTTATTCATTATGTGGATTTAGACAAGTGATTGGGGCTATTGATTGCCACATATTCTAATCCCGAAAGTTGCTGGAAACATCGG
Organism: Parnassius apollo; assembly: GCA_907164705.1. Lineage (NCBI taxonomy): Eukaryota > Metazoa > Arthropoda > Insecta > Lepidoptera > Papilionidae > Parnassius > Parnassius apollo. The sequence continues at coordinate 16,400 of CAJQZP010001249.1, forward strand.
ACAATACTACATAAACAGGAAAGGAAATAACAGTAATAACAGTTCCATAAATGTACGTACGTACGTAAGTAAGTACTAAGTTAAGCATCTAGCTAGCCCACTGCTAAGAAAAAACACAAAAAAATAGGTGTTCCAGTTGTGGCAAATGCAAAACCATTGATAAGGCAGCACACGTGACTCAAGAATATTTAATGAAAATCGCATTAAAACAAACGTTTGAGCAGTCAGAATTTAAAGGCAGACTTCTCGGAGATTCTGGTTATACTTGTACTCCTTATTTATTCACTCCTATCTTGCGTCCTAATAAACAAAAGGAAGAAATGTACAACCGGTCGCACATCTGGGCCCGTAACACTTTAGAACAATGCTTTGGGGGGGAAGCAAAGGTTTCGGTGTTTACTGCAAGGACTAAATACTAAATAAGAGCATACAAAACTATATACATTGCAATGCAAAAGCAAGATCTGCTTGACGATGTAGTATAAGGAGATGATGAAAATGTACCAGTCACACAATTAGTAAATAACTCCGTTAGAGGAAATTCTGTTCGGGCAGCATTTATTAACGATTTTTTTTTAAAATAAATATACAAAAATTACATGTACAAAATATTTTATTTATCCCCAAAAACAAAACAAAAATGGTTATTTAATTAATTTTGACCTTCACACTCTTTTCTTAATTCTAAAATTTCGTTACAAATAATATTAAATACGATTATATATAGACCTTAATTTACCACCGAGTCCGAAAACAACACGAGGAACAAGGAACAACACAATGATTTCTTATATTTACGCGAACACTACACATTGATTAAAACTACTTTTACGGATTTTATCGCGTTTATTTTACTTCAAATTACTTTTATTTTTAATTCCCGACGTTTCGGGCGCTTTCCAGCACCCATGGTCACTGTGGACTGAGATGACTGACGTTCTGATGTCATTGTTAAATCCGGAGTACCTTCAGATTTTTTTTAATTATTGTTTATGGTTCGATCTATGCAAAATGAACTGACTATGTCCTGAGATCTTGCAGTGGTATGCTTGGGTTTAGTTTTAATTTTATTGATTATAGGATCCCAAGCAGATGGTAGTAGCCAGCCTCCTTCTCTATTGAAATTAGGATATTTTTAATTTCAATAGCCTCACGTATCATCCTTGGTAGGAATCGGTGTTCTTTCGCGAGGATTTGTGGTCTATCAAATCTGATGTAATGGTTGGGGCCGTCTAGGATATGATCGCAAACTGCAGACTTCCCGGAACGTTGATGCTTCACATCAGCTATATGTTCTTTTACGCGGGTTCTAATTGATCTTTTCGTTTGTCCTATATAAGAGAGACCACATTCACAATCAAGCTTGTACGCTCCTGCATCTTGTAGAGGAATATGACACTTGACGGATGGTAGGAACTGATTAATCTTCTTCGGCGGCTTGTAGAATGTTCTAATAGAAGCTCGCTTCAAGATGTAGCCAATCTTGTCTGTGCCACCTCTGAAATATGGTAGTACAGCAGGCACACGCTCGACTGTGGCCGGCCTCACTCGGTCACTGTGACGTAGGCGCGGGACCTGAAGCTTGTTGTCATGCAGAACTTTCTTGACGTGCTGAAGCTCAGTGGCCAGGTGTTTGCTGTCACAGATCCTCGTGCTCTCTGTAACAAAGATTTGCCCACGGTAGCTAACTGTGAAGGATGGTGGTGAGATTCACCGTTTAAATATCGCTTTGTATGGGTCTTTTTCCTATACACAGTGTGACCAATGGTGTTGTAGGGATTTCGGATGACTAACACATCTAGGAAAGGTAAGGAATTATTTGCCTCTAACTCCATAGTACATTGAATTTTAGAGTTTATGGAATTAAGATGTTCTAAAAATGCAGTTACTTTGTCTGATGGTAAAATTGTGAAAGTATCGTCTACGTACCGCTTGTAGATCCTTGGTGTAACAGGTGCAGTAAGATTCCTACCAAGGATGATACGTGAGGCTATTGAAATTAAAAAACATCCTAATTTCAATAGAGAAGGAGGCTGGGTACTACCATCTGCTTGGGATCCTATAATCAATAAAATTAAAACTAGACCCAAGCATACCACTGCAAGACCTCAGGACATAGTCAGTTCATTTTGCATAGATCGGACCATAAACAATAATTAAAAAAAATCTGAAGGTACTCCGGCTTTAACAATGACATCTGGACGTCAGTCATCTCAGTCCCCCGTGACCATGGGTGCTGGAAAGCGCCCGAAACGTCGGGATTAAAAAATAAAAGTAATTGAAATTAAAATAAACGGGATAAAATCCGTAAAAGTAGTTTTAATCAAAGGAACAACACGTAACGCTTATCTCTTGTCAAACTCAAAATATTACCTGTCACTGTCATTAATGTCATCATCAAGCATTGAATTCATTCACTAATCATTCACTGACTCACTCTTTTTACTTTAAAAATTAGTGGGTTGCCATAGCGCAAGCGTTAATCCCGCCGTAAGTAATGTATAGTTAGTCCGAGGTTACTCCATGTTTATTAATAACGTTGTAATAAAGAAGTAAATAGTCAGTTACTCTGAGATTAGCTAGTCCAAGTGTAACTTCGAATTAAGCTTGAAATAAGCAATTTTTAATACTAAGACAGTACAAGTACAAAATAAAAATTGCTCTTATGTTTTTAGATATTCAGAAATTTTGCCTATCGGTTATATTTTACAAATACTTTCGAGAATAATTCACTTACACAAAACACCGTATTATTTTCCAGACGATAAAAATGCCACCCATTATAATTTTCATACACTTAATTGTGGTGTGCAAAAATGTTGATGGAGATCTCTATACAAAGAAATACGAATAAAAAGTAATTTCGTCGATCATTGAAAAAAGAGAAAAAGTAGTCCTTATCGAGTTTATATATGTTAGAGGTTACGATCATTATTCAACAATTCGGATCCAATAGAACTAATTATTCTCACTGCCTTCTATTCGTATGCGTATGTCTTGGCCTTAATTTTGTATAACTTTGATATCACTTAAGAGTATTATTTAAGAAAAAAGTTAATATTTAACTTACGAAAGTAAAAGCCGACTTCGAAGAACTAAAAAGAATAAAACAATTTCGTCTTCTGGAGTCGGTGTTAAGAAAGTGTATATAAGAATTAAAGCATGCGTGGCAAGTATTTGCTATAGTTGCTACGCTTGGCAACCACAGTTTTTTATTTTGTAGGTTTTATTAAGAAGACGTTGCTGCCCATCTCCTGATTTGTTTCTCTTTGTCGCCTCTTACGACCCCCACGGAATGGTACGGGATACACAATAAAAATTAAGTTATAAGTACAAAATAAAAATTGCTCTTATGTTTTTAGATATATAGAAATTTTGCCTATCGGTTATATTTTACAAATACTTTCGAGAATAATTCACTTACACAAAACACCATATTACTTTCCAGACGATAAAAATGCCATCCATTATAATTTTAATACACTAAATTGTGGTGTGCAAAAATGTTGATGGCGATCTCTATACAAAGAAATACGAATAAAAAGTAATTTCGTCGATCAGTCCTTATCGAGTTTATATATGTTAGAGGTTACGATCATTATTCAACAATTCGGATCCAATAGAACTAATTATTCTCACTGCCTTCTATTCGTATGCGTATGTCTTGGCCTTAATTTTGTATAAATTTGATATCACTTAAGAGTATTATTTAAGAAAAAAGTTAATATTTAACTTACGAAAGTAAAAGCCGACTTCGAAGAACTAAAAAAGAATAAAACAATTTCGTCTTCTGGAGTCGGTGTTAAGAAAGTGTATAGAAGAATTAAAGCATGCGTGGCAAGTATTTGCTGTAGTTGCTACCTTGGCAACCACAATTTTTATTTTGTAGGTTTTATCAAGAAGACGTTGCTGCCCATCTCCTGATTTGTTTCTCTTTGTCGCCTCTTACGACCCCCACGGAATGGTACGGGATACACATACTGTTACACATACACATACGCATATTGTTACACTGCCATTCCTTCCCTTAGACCATAAAAATCTACTTTAAGACAAGTTTCTTGTCTGGAAATGAATTGTCATTAACTTTACTTTTTAACAATGGTGATGGTAAAAATCCCCTTCCCTGGTAAAAACTGACCCTTTAATCCGTCAGTTTGATATAATAAGGGCGCAGTCGTCGAATGTCCCGGAGTTCCCCTACATATATTTATTTTTTATTTTTTAAATGAATATTAACAATGCTATAAACATTACTAATATTCCCCTTAACCACTCGTGTTAAGCTTAAATTGCTTGTGTTACGAGTGGTTCACGCCAATAGTCGAGTGGCGGATTCGAACCCACGACCTTTTTGAGTTCACGGTCCGCGCCCTGCCATTAGGCTACTTTCGCTGTAAATATTGGTGGATAAATAAGTTTTTGGAATCGCAATGAAACTCACTGTATTTATTTTTCAACTGAATCGTCATTAAGCTAATACACCTTGGATAGATAGATCAAAGTTGGCAGATTCCCTTGGAAAAAAAACGTTATCGTTGCCGTCAAATTTTATACCACGTAAGTGCTTCTTCAGGTGAATAAAATGGTAAAAATCACTCGGAGCTAGGTCAAAAGAATATTGGGGTGTTGCATCAACTGAAAACCAGCAGTTGGGATGGCAGCGCTTGCAACATCAGATCGATGGGCAGGGCATCATGATGAAAAGTATTATTATTAAAAATGATTTTAGTAAACAATATTGCAGCATTGGCATAGGACAAATTTGGTATATTTTCTGGGATTTTAATGTAAAAGACTATTACATCGCCCCAAGAATGAATTACTGACTCCGTGCAATCGAGTTACTGGTACAAGACTAAAAGCTAGAGACTAATCGTTTCATTGCATTTTGGCAGACTACAGGTGTGCTTGAAACTTTTTCATTTTGTTCGCAACGTTTTCTTTCGCGAGCTTGTCGCGAGCATGTGGTAAATTAAAACTTAAAATTGCTATTAATAATTTCATTAGCAACGAATAGCCGGATATAACTCGGGTTGCTCTCGTACTATAATATTTACAACAAGTACTCATGAACTACATCGGCACTCATTTAATTAATATTTAATTAAAAATAAACAAAGTAAGTATTTATTTATTTATTTTATTCTTTATTGTACACACAATAAGTTGGTAACAATTATTAAATATTTAAATAAATGTACAAAGGCGAGCTTAACCCTAATAAGAGTTCTCTTCCAGCAAACCTATTGGGAAAGAGAAATAGTTTTATATATAAAGCAAGTAGGTAGCAGCGTGCGTACTTAATAATTAACATAACGCTACTTAATAGAAATTGGCTATAAGTTACAGTTAACAATTAACATATAAGTGTATAACATATAAGTATAATTTATTTTCTTATTTCTTTTATTCTTATTTCTATTAATTTACATACATATATACCAATAAAGATAATAAATATAAACATATATACACATATACATATATATATATATATATATATATATATAAAATATACATATATACATATATATACATACACACATACATATATATACAATTATACATATAAATACATAAAATATGTAAATATTTATAATTCTAAGTTGACAGATAATATTTCTTTTACTCTGCTCCGAAATATATGACGAGAAGAACTAACACGTCTGTTGTGTGGGAGTGAGTTCTTTAGCTTGACTGCCCTTACAGTAAAGGATCCACCACAACGGCTTGTGAAATGAAAAGGAGTTTTGAGAAGTAGTTGTTTAGTGGTCCGGCACTAAGTTTCACGAGGTACAAGATACTCAAAACGCTCGCGGAGATATGGAGGTGCAAGAGGATTAAAGAGTAGAAAGTATAGAAATGATAACACATGTAAGTCTCGACGTCTACGGATAGGAATCCATTTTAATTGAGCCCTGTACTCTGAAACATGATCAAACTTACGAAGACCGAAAATAAAACGTATACACAAATTTTGAACACGTTCCAGTTTGTTCAACAGCTCCTCTGAAGCATCCAAAAAACTAACATCAGCGTAGTCAATGAGAGGAAGAAGAAGTGCTTGAGCTAAGGTTATCTTAGTTTTTAACGGTAAAAACATCTGGAGACGCTTGAGAGATTGAAAAGAGTAGTTCACTTTTCTGCTAATCATATTAATGTGAGCGACCCAAGACAAATTATTATCAAAAATAACACCTAAGTTCTTAGCGGTCTCTGTATATGGAATTTGAGTATTATCATACGTTACTGCAGGGATCTTCGAACGATCTAATAAATTAAGCATATATGAGCTGCCGATAATCATTACTTAGGATTTAGCAGGGTTAACAAGAAGACCAAACGATTTTGCCCAACTGCTTTATTTATTAATTTACTTTTAAAAATTTGGTCCATAAAATTCAAATATTAATCTTTATGTCACTTCCACAGCTAACAAGAATATAACGATATAGCATAGCATGTAAAATTCCATCAAACCGTTAGGGCTACGGAGCGAGCCAAAGAAATAGACATGCATTGTTTACTTTTTTTATATGAGAGAGTACGCAAACGAGCGTACGTTTCACCTGATGTTAAGTGACTACCGCCGCCCATGAACAACTGCAATACCAGGGGAATTGCAGGTGCGTCGCCGGCTTTGTTCGGCAAAGACTCGACTTCAGACACAAGTTTGTCCCAGTGCTCGGAAACGTTTTCACGAGAAACATTGGAACGGCCAGTGTATAGAGCATCACCAGTGCTGCCATTCGCATAGCAATGAATGTTATCGGTTTGCAATAAATCATTGACATGCAGAAGAAACAGCGTTTGTGATAGCACGCAGCCTAGTGAAACGCCAGCATTAAAAGGCTCGCAATCTGAGCATGCGCCGTCTACAATGACCTTGATGCTCTAATCTGCAAGAAAGCTGGTGATCCAACTGCACAATTTCTCGGGAAGCCCATAGGAATGGAGCTTCGAAAGAAGCGCGTTATGCTAAACCATCGAGTTTTCAAAGGCCTTCGCAATGTTGATTAGCGTTTAACTCATGAACTACCGTGGCACTCATTTCATTAATTTTTAATTAAAAATAAACAAAGTAGATAGTAGTAGATATTTATAATTTTTGATTTAAAATTTTATACGTAATCATCTATTTAAGACGAGGTCTTAGCACGATTTCAAATTCGTTTTTCACCCGCGCTTCCCGCAGTGGGCGGAGCGCAACCGGCATTCGGAGAACGCAGCGTGAACACAGTATGCGCAAAGCAAACAGACAATTCACCTCTAAGTAAAAACTTTTCCGTGAGGTCTCCTGTTTGCAAAAATACGAGGTAGTAATAATATTTTGAGTACGTTCTCACTAATATCAAAACTGTTTGCGAGGTCTGGACATCACAATACATTTTAATTATCAATTTTTTTTAAAGTCAGTTTTATGACATAAGCAGGCAAGCAAAATTTCAAACGCTAACTCACAAATTCTATAAAAACCAAAGTTTCGTTGACAAAATGGCTAAAATAACATAAAAAGGATAGTTTCAAATAAAACCAATAGAAATTCAAAATTATTTAACAGTTTTGTATTAAACATCAATTTAACATTCAATAAACATAACCTCACACATAATATTACCCGGAGTAATAAAAAAACTGGTCAAGTGTGAGTCGGACTCGAACGTGAAGAGTTCCGCAGCATCATATAAAATTTTGTACTATATATATGAGGGAACTTTTTTAATATTTATTTTTGAATAGAGAGAGTGTTAGAGTATTATTAAATGTTGTATGATGGTGCGGAACCTTTCATGGGCGAATCCGACTCCCACTTGGCCGATTTTAATACTATATAGGCCAAATTATTATTATTTGTTATTATTATTTCTTTTTACGTAAAGTATGTTTGGATTCAATAAATTATTATTATTTGTGGTATTAGTAGTGTATTCTCATCTGGTTGGGCTGAATAAATATATAAAAGGAAATGATAAATATACATAAATATATATTTCATATACCAGCACAAATAAATAAGTAATACATAAATAAATAAAAGCCCAACCAGATGAAGGCCCTTGGCAGGGGAGATCAAACGGCCGAGGGTTAGGGGGAAAGGGAGAGAAACCAGCGGACGATGCAGATGGTATCGAGGAGCCTTCTGCATTTGAGCCTGGAGTGGTCCGTCACGAAGTCCCAGCCTCCTCAGATGACCCAAGAGGCTGACTGGGATTATCCCGTTTGCAAAAACGACTACAGGAATAATTTCAGTCGGCAGACCACCCCACATGTCAGTAACCTCGTGAGCCAGGTTCAGGTATTTTGTTCGTTTATCTGTTTCGGCTTTCACGAGGTTCTCGTGAATATATACGGAATGGTAATGTCGACCACAAATATCCTTGACTGTGCCCGGTTCATCAGCACAATATCAGGCTTATTCGCAAGAATAGTCCTGTCTGTGATGATGGTCCAGTCCCGGTAGAGCCTGGCGCGATCATTTTCGAGCACGGCTTCCAGCAAATACTTGTAATACGGCAATTTCCGGTCCACGAGACCGTATTTCACAGTGAGCTCCTGGTGAAGAATTCTGGCTACTAAGTTGTGCCTGTGCAAGTACTC